>APFE030063953.1:6985-52828 GCA_000404065.3 Pinus taeda
ATAAACAGCCATTAAAACACATTAAAACACTGATATTTTTGGTCAACGTGACCCTGGAAAAACCCCCTACAACTCTTGGCGAAAACCAGTTTGAGAGCTCTTATTTATTTCTGAAAAAAGCCTTTTTACAGCAAGAAAATATTCAGCAAAAATCAGCAAGCAAACTTTTACACTTATCTCAGCCTTGCTGAAACTCAGCCTTGCTAAAAAACTGCCCTGTTGAAACTTCGTTGTTGTTACTCCGCTGCTGAAACTCCACTGCTGATACTCCGCGGCTCACTGTCCAGAAATCTCCCTTGCTCTCTTGCTCTCCTTCTCTCAATCTGCTCATGAAATAATTGAATCGAATGTGATCTTTTCCTCCTTTTCCTCCCTTAATATAACTCCAAGTGACTTTTGGGTGATCCAAGTGACTTTTGGGTGATCTATAAATCCAATTGCTGAAATAGATTTAGATCAATGGCTGAGATTAAATGCACATTTAAATCTCACTTTCTATTTTTTAATTCACCCACTTTAATAAAGACCCACTTAGTCATTTATTTCCAAAGTCACTTTTCCTTTTTAATTTTTCATTGACTTTATAAAAGTCACTTTAAAATTAGACTTAGTAATTTTATCACTTAAAGTCACTTTTAAATTAGATTTTAACTTTATAAAAATTATTATAGTCACTTTAGGAGAAAAATTAAAATCTTTTGGACACTTTTCCCTAGGCCAAAGATCAAAGCCTAAGGGAACCACCTGTCCTCCGGTACCAAATTTCAACAGGATAAAGTGGTTACACTTAAGAAAGCATTGTTATAACACCACTTATCACATGTTGATTAGGATGACACCCTTCAGAGCCTTGCATGGGTATGATACACCATTGTTTGTGGATTGGATGTTTGGAGACAATGAGGCACCTAAAGCTAAGGATTGGATTCGGGAGAGCCAGCGCATACTGCGAATCCTCAAAAAGATAATTTTATAGATGGCTCAGAATCAACAAAAGGTTTATGCACATAGGCATCAAAACGTTGCTTTGAGCTGGCGGGACTTGATATATCTTCGTCTATCGCCCTACCGGCAATCATGACTTAAAATGAAAGAGGCAGAGAAACTGAAACCCAAACCATATGGACCCAAAAAATTTCGAGCCATATAGGAGAGGTGGCACATGAGTTAAAGCCCCAAAAGGGTTGCAAGATACATAATGTCTTCCATATTTCATGCCTCAAGAAATCCCTAGGGTAGAACATCATCACTTCTATTGAGCTTCCACCATTGGACAATGAAGGGCAATTGATTTTGTGGTTCCAAAAGATATTTTGGAGATAAGGGAACGAAAGCTAAGAAGCAAGACCATCAAAGAGTACTTGGTTAAATGGAAGAATTTACTTATCGAAAATGCCACATTGGAAGGGGAACAGGTGTTTGAACATCTTGGATTAAGATTGCTTAAGGACAAGCAACCTTAGACAAGGAGGACTGCAATGTCCCCATCCGCTTAGGACACATAAGGAGAAGATTCTGCTAGTCTAATTAAATTTCCATACACTAGGACGGGAAAATTAATCAAAAGAACACATTTCGCCTAGGAAAACACTTTATAAAAACTAAAGTGGAGAAAAAGGGACATGGGTCTTAGGTTAATGAAAAGTCACTTTCAAATTATAAAGTGAGAAAACCAACTAAAATGACTTTATTAAATAAAAGGTAAAAGGGTGAAGGGCAAGCCATCAGAGAATACCAAGGAGCTCGTAGCATACGAACCGATACTTTAGGTAAAATCCAAGTGAGTTACAGAAGAAAGAAAAATGAGGATTGCCTCTTCATTCTAGCATTTGATCCCTTGAAAAATAGATTTTTGGAGAGCTCTTGAGAAAAGAGTCTAAGGTTTTGGAAACCTTCATTCTAATTGTTGGTTTCGATATTGAAACTATACACCTTAGCTGGTATTGGAGCAGAATCACTCAGGTTACGACATTTCACTTCATTGTTGACGAGGAATAAGACTTTGGCAAATATGGGGCAGATCTGGAAATGTCAGCAATTGATTTTATAACCAGTCTTTTGGAATTCTCTGTTCTCTCTAACAGGTTCAGTTTATTCTCATTATGCGTGACCATTCACTGGATGAGACGGGCTGATAATAGGGGGGCGAGTTCATACATTTCAAGAGGCCAAGTTCTTTCTCTCATATCAAGCCAAGGGCTTATCTTCTTTTCATGTCGAGTTGATCCAGCTCAAGACCGAGTTCTTTCTCATTAGCAGGTCAAAAGTATTCCTTATAGGAGGGTCAAGAACATTGTTTATGAAGGGGCCAAATGCCATTCTTGCTAGTTGAGTTTACAGTCAAAAAATATTCCTGTTCTATGGGGCTGAATTTACCTTTTGAGGGATGAGTTCTATGTCTATGGGAGCTAAATGTTAATACTATGTATGGGAGATAAAATTATGAGTTGTGCGTACCAGATTTGAAGGTTGAACCTGTACTGTCAATAATTTTGAAGGTAGCCATTTATTGCTAATACTTTTCCAAGTTATTTTCAGAAGGCAAATAGGAGTTATATTCTTGGTCCAAGTGTATTTCAATGGTATGTACATTTCTGGGTTTAATACAAACTATATATTGTTGTTGTCTTTTGGTATCTACTTGACAATATATTACTGTTTTGAAATAAACTACACAAATAATGCACCTACAGCCATGTGCATACAAACAGTATGACGAAATACCTCAATGACAAACAAGCTCAGAGATTCTAGTAAGAATTTCGAGATATTCCAAGGGGGTAACTTATAATGGTTGAGATTAGATTTCAACTTCACTTAACATCAATGGTTGAGATTCATCTAATTCACTAATGCAAATAACCTTTGCATTTCGTTAGATTAACTCACCCTTTCTTATAAAAAGCAATTACTTTAATAAATCACTTAATTAAAGTAATTTGCTAAGGTTAAATCTCTTGAATGACTTCCACATGTCCAGACATTCAAACCTGTGCAGAAATACCTGTCTGATGCTACTATCCTCAACAAGAAGCAAGACTTCAACTAGGGGGAATTTATCTCAACTGAGATTTCTCACCAGTGGTCTGAATTCAAAAGTACCAAGACCTTTTATATGTCATCCAATCAGAGCATTGCCTAGGCTTTTTCTAATATCTTAGAAAAATTGATACTACAAGGTGACAATGGACATAGGGATTGGTTATTTGAAATGGTTTGAACTGTCATTATTCTGAAAAAAATAAATTTATAAGAACAGAAAAACAAAAGTGAACACAATTTACTTCTTCGTTTGTAAACCGACAAGCATCCGTCCAACTCCTCTGTTTCTGATCATGTGTATTAAATTAGAATAAATAAATAAAAAACAAAGAAAAAAATTGCACTAAATAAACTATTAAAATAACTGTGATACCAGAAAGCTGTGAACCACTAAATGGAAGGAAAGATATAATATTATAAGAGTTTCCTTCAAGAAACAAACATCCAGAATGTCTTCAGAATACTAATCTTGGGAAGGGATTTACCATTCCATGAAATTTGATAATATCCAGCACTTAACAAATTACAAATTGATGGTGATACTGGTTCCAATGATTACAAAAAAAAATCATGATACACACTGACAGCAGACCGAAAGCAACTAAGAGCTTTGATAGGGATTTTTTAAAGAGTTTCACACAAAACCTTTACAGATTTGACTTTCGGGAGGGAAACAGCTGTTATGGGTAATAATTACAATGGCTATAGCACACAGGCTGTGTGCTGGAATTCCACGTTGACAGTGAAGACAAACAATTCCCAATAAATACATGCTCTTTGTTAAAAACGATTCTGAGAGAAATAAATATATGACCTGGAGATTGAAAAGGCTTGCAAGCTTCACAATTTCAGGCAGTTATAGGAAGCTTGCTAAAATATTGAAGAGACTTGGAAAACAAATCGGTTAATTGCTTATCATCGTACGTTCAAGGGTACTGGCATAGCAGTTAATTTCTCAAATACAATGGGATAGCTCAAAGAAATAAGGCCTGAAAAGACTACACCTGTCTTTCTACCTATCCAGTAGCTTTGTTCGCTCACCATAAGCTGCCTTCAATTCATGCCTTTCTCTAACATTTTTGAGCTTCCTACAACTTCACTTTCTCTGTTTTTCTGTCATTTTCCACTTCTCTGTTCATGAACCATTCAGCTTGCTTGTATGAACTAATTAGCTCTTCATGTCTCCTCCTTTCAGAATCTAGCTGCTCCTTTGCTTGCTTAAGAACCTTTTGCATTCTTACTTCAGAATTGACCACTTCCTCCTTTGCCACTGTTAATTCCAAATTTAACCTCTGAACCAGTGATACAGAATCTTTCTCCTTTCTCTGAGAATTATTGAGTTCTGCTTGTAAATGAGTAAATTTCTTGTGTAGATTATTGAACTTTAATTGTGACTGTACCAACATCTCATTCTGCCTTGCAATTTTTTCAGTTTTGCATCTTGCATCTTCCTCAAATTTGCTTGCTCTTCTCCTCTCAACTGCTGCAGCTTCTTGTGTGTTTTGAAGCTGAAACTTTAACTCTTCAATAACTGATTGTGATGACAATAAACTTTGCTGGAGAGATTGAATCTCAGAGACAAGAGAAGCAACACGGTTCAACAATTTTTTGTTCTCAGTTGATAGACTTCTGAGCTCCTCGCTTTGAAGATTTGATAATTTATCCTTTTCCAACATCGCATCCTGGAGTTTCTTGATGGAGATTTCCTTACCATCAATCTCCTTCATATGCACTAATAACTGCTTCTCTATTTCATGTTGAATCAATTGCAGACGTTCAATTTCCTTTTTAGCAGAATTAAGTTCGGTGTTGGCAACAGCAAGCTTGCAAAGTGCATCCTCCAGGGAACTCTCAATTTCTGTTGAATTATGCTGAGCTTCAGTGTGGAACTGCCTCTTATGCTTCAAGTTCTCTTCTAGTCTTTCCAGAGTCACCTTAGGTTCTTTAACTCCAGGACCGTGCCTCTCATTCTCGATAGAGGCAGTTGAAGGTTCAGCTAAAATTTCTTGGAAAGCATCAAGTACTGCAGTTTTCTCAGCCAATGCCTTCTCTAGCTGTGCAAGTTGGTCTGCAAGACTCTTCTTTGTAGCATCTGCCTCAGCTTTCATCCAGCTATACTCTTCTTCATATTGAAGTAAAGCCTCTACATGGTGTTCAATGCCAGCCTGTATTTCCTGCTCTGCAGCTCCAAGCTTTTCATTCAACAAATCTACTTGACTTTCCAGCTCTGAACATTTTGCATGCAAGTGAACCTCTCTATCCTGAGAATTCCGTAATTGCTCCTCCAGCAGCTTCATGACCTGAGATAAACAAAAGGCAAAGTATATAAATAAAAGGTCATTTAATGCACAAGGATTGACTGAAAAGTAATAGCAGGCATCCATTAATGAGTAGCCTCCTGTATTTTGATCAAGTTCACATCAGCAACCTTAGTTTTACTGAAGGAATTATTAGAATAGGGTTCATTCCCATGACCTGATAAATTAAATAAAATTTGTTCCACACATGATTCTATTAATAATTTATGTCAAGTTACAGATGAACAAATTAATAAGACTTATACAGTTTGGCTGTTCCTTAAAGCAGCTCACGATCTACCCAACAAAGTTTGATTTATTCCAGCAAATTTAGAGAGGCCATTTAATTTAATTTTGTCACAGCATCAAATGGCCCTCTGTACTTTAATTAGTTCTCTTAATTCATATCAGTTAATCATATTGAAAATATGAATATTTATCACTGCAGTAGTTTAACAAACATGACTCATGGTCACTTTTGCAAAAAAGGCCTTTCATAAATCTACTGTACCTTTACAATTATAATAATAATAATAATAATAGAGGAAATTTTCAAAAATTGAAATAGAATATACTTCACTAATTTCATAACATAAACTATTTTTTTTCTTTTAAGCCTCAAGCAGCGGTCATGTGTTCAATCCCTGTAAATTTTCTCACGACTCTATGACAATGTTCAGATACATAGATTGGATTTGTGTGACATTAAGTCTGTTATTACTCATGTACATGACAGGCTTTCAGCATTTTTTAGTTGCACTTAGCAGACATATCTTGATGGCACAGGTAATCAGTTTTCATATACAGTCAAGGGTTATTTTATGGATGCACAGAATCGTATAATATCTAGAATCTTGAAAATTTACTTCCTATGTTTGCTTCTGCTGAAAATTTATGAGTTAAAATTCTAATGTATTTCTTATTCAGTATTTCTCTTCAGCTTCTTCCTCATGACCTTCAGAGGTATGAAAGAGGCATCCTTCCTGGAGGACTATGACAAAATCCAGAATGGTATCTTCACAAGTCTGAAGCATTGGCTCCCAAATCTCAAGAAACTTTTCAATCAATACCTTAATAGAAGGGATGCCTTTAGGTTCATGCAAATATTCAACCCACTCTCCTTCTGTCCCAAGAGAGTAAATGAACAACCTCGTGAGAGCATCCTCATGAACCACATTGACCTCTGAAGCAGTGGTCACTAATTTCATAACACAAACTATTTTTTTCTTTTAAGCCTCAAGCAGTGGTCATGTGTTCAATCCCTGTAAATTTTCTCACACCTCTATGACAATGTTCAGATACATAGATTGGATTTGTGTGACATTAAGTCTGTTATTACTCATGGTACAGGACAGGCTTTCAGCATTTTTTAGTTGCACTTAGCAGACATATCTTGATGGCACAGGTAATCAGTTTTCATATACAGTCAAGGGTTATTTTATGGATGCACAGAATCATATAATATCTAGAATCTTGAAAACTTACTTCCTATGTTTACTTCTGCTGAAAATTTATGAGTTAAAATTCTAATGTATTTCTTATTCAGTATTTCTCTTCAGCTTCTTCCTCATGACCTTCAGAGGTATGAAAGAGGCATCCTTCCTGGAGGACTATGACAAAATCCAGAATGGTATCTTCACAAGTCTGAAGCATTGGCTCCCAGAGATCAAGAAATTTTTCAATCAATACCTTAATGGAAGGGATGCCTATAGGTTCATGCGAACATTCAACCCACACTCCTTGATCTGTCCCAGGAGAGTAAATGAATAACCTCGTGAGAGCATCCTCATGAACCACATTGACCTCTCAAGCATACTTGATGAATTTTACAACATGATCCATAGCTGAAGAAATATCACCATCAAATTTTGGAATATTTGTCATACAATCTGTACCATAACAATTAAGATATCCAGGAATATTCTTAACATCCAGAACAAGGTACATTTCATGCAAATCCCAAGGAGCCATGTTCTTGAATCTTGTTCAACAATCAATTGTGGAGTCGCTAGGGTAAACTTAAAATGCCTTGAAAGATGCTTGCTTCACTCTACAAGCATGGAATTATTTAGTTCTCGATGAAGAACTAGGTCTTCATTCTTCCAAAGGAGTCGCCAAAGGAGTAGAATTATCTTTGTCTATAGGATAAACTCAATCAAGAAAATAAAGCTTAGACTTCGGATTATGAGGTTGACTCAACTCCTCCCAGAAATGGCACCAAGAATGTTGGCGCAAGATCTAGTAGGCCTTGTGAGGGGGATCAGAAGGCAAGGGCCAGACCTTGTTGCAACAACGAGGGAGATTATCATTGTCACCTCGGAAAAATTAATCCTACTCTTTAGTGGAATTTCACCACAAGGGAGGCTTGGACTCAACTCCTCCCCAGAAATGACACCAAAAATGTTGGTGCAAGATCTAGTAGGCCTTGTGAGGGGGCTCACAAGGCAAGGGCCAAACCTTGTTGCAACAACGAGGGAGATCATCATTGTCACCTCAGCAAAATTCATCCTGCTCTTTAGTGGAATTTCACCACAAGGGAGGCTTCCCAATGATCACTGATGAGAAAATTTCAAAATTCTAAGCTACAGGATTCAAGGTGATGAAGGTATAGGGTAGGTTAAGAAACTCAATGATGGAAAAAGGCTCAATTCCTCTTAGTAAGGAGCAATGTATCATGCACCTAGACTAGATAAAGACCTAAATGATCTAGGGTTTCTTGATATGCAATAACAAAGTAATACCTAGACACATAGAAGCCAAGGAAAGAAATAGTTTGTTGAAATTTGGTACCAGAGGACAGGTGGTTCCCTAAGGCTTTGATCTTTGGCCTAGGGAAAAGTGTCCAAAAGAATTTAATTTTTCTCCTAAAGTAACTTTATAATTTTTATAAAGTTAAAATCTAATTTAAAAGTGACTTTAAGTGATAAATTTACTAAAGTCTAATTTTAAAGTGACTTTAATAAAGTTAATGTAAAATTAGAAAGGAAAAGTGACTTTGGAAATAAATGACTAAGTGGGTCTTTATTAAAGTGGGGTGAATTAAAAAATAAAAAGTGAGATTTAAATGTGAGCATATATCTCAGCCCTAGATCTCAATCTATTTCAGCGATTGGATTTAGAGGTTACCCAAAAGTCACTTAGGATTAGATTAAAGGAGGAAAAGGTCATTCATTCTTTCATGAGCAGATTGAGAGAAAGAGCAAGAGAGCAAGGGAGATTTTTGGACAAGGAGGAGTAGGAGACAGCAGCTTGGCACACATTCCAAGGCAGCAGTTGAGCAGATTTGTACAGCTGATTCAGCTGATTTGTACAGTGAAAGGTTGATTTTGGCACAATTTTCTAGAAATCCGTAAAGCTGGTTTGCACAGAAATCGAGGAGTGTTTTGCAGAGAAATCGAGGAGCAGTTCGCTGTTTTTCCTGCATGCAAATCAAGGTCTGTACAGCGCATTTATTGCAGTCCGTACAGCACATTTAATGCAGGTCGTACAGCAGCATTTAAGGCTGAAAGTGGGCATGAAAATCGAGAAGGCCGTACAGCATTTATTGCTATCCTGGTTGCTGTAATTTCCAGTTTGTTGTGAGGCACGGGAAAAGAGATAAGTTGTAAATTTGCTTGCTGATTTTTTGTTGAATATTTCTCACTATAAAAAAGGCATTTTCAGAAATAAAAAAGAGCTCTCGAACTAGTTTTCCCCAAGAGTTGTAGGGGGTTTTTCCAGGGTCACATTGACCAAAAATCACTGTGTTTAAATGTGTTAAATCACTGTTTGTACCTGCTGATTTTTATTTCTGCATTTTCCAGCATTCTGTAAAATATCCAGAATTTGTGTTTTCAGAAAAAAAAAAAAAAAATTATTTTTTCAGTTGTTGAATGTATGGATATGGGAAAGGGCATTTCACTATATGGGAGAAATAAGGTGAAACTGAAAACCGGGGTGGGAAATGAGAAATCTCTACATGGTTTACTAAGAGCATAGGTCAACAAAGTAATACAACAAGCTCTCAAGATAAGCCTCAATTGAAGTTATGTTAGGGTTAGGGTTTCAAAGGCACAAACTTGTTAGAGAAGGATGACATCAGCCCTCCAAGGGGAAGTTTTACCATGAAAAAGGCTAGATTTTACATTAAACAAAATTACAAAGATAAGACTTAGGCTTTTATTCCTCCAACACTCATCCACAAAGCCCTAGATCAATTCGTCCCTAGGAGAAAACCCTAGTGGCTTGCCTTAAAAGGCTTAGGAAAATAAAAGAAAGAAAAATTTAGTTTTTCAAGGTTTTCTTATCAACGCAAAATTTTGCCAATGCCTAATCCTACATTAGTGATAGATGACAAATGATTGGAGTAAGGAGGGAAAACTCTTTTTCCCACCTAATAAAACCTTAACTATATTTGTTGTGAGGGGAGAAATTAAATAGGAGATGCACACAAGGAGTTCTCCTATCGATTTCAAGGAAGAAATATTCAACATGCAAAAATTTAACCAAGATTCCCCATAAATAATGATCCAAAATGGATCCAAGAACTCTCTAAGTCTTCAAAAATCGTTTAAAAGATCAAAACAAACGCATGGGAAGAACCCTTAGAAACATCGGAAAACACTATCGGGAGGCGAAAAACACAAGAAAACAATGAAAACAGAGCTATCAGCGGCTTGAACAATGAATGCACAGGAGCCGTCAGATCTGGCCAATCAATGGTCCAGATCCGATCGGCAAATCGCAATCAGCAAAGGCTATCGGAGGTTATTGGCAAAGACCATATGGAATTTGCGATGGCGATCGGCGGAGTCAATGAGGACCATCAATCAAGCGCGCAAATCGACGGCCCATGTTGCATCGCAGAATCGCAATCGGCAAACACAATGGAGCGGGGCTATAGACATATATATATGCGCGATGCGATTAGCTAGACCCGATGGAGATATAAACACGATTTCATAAGATTTCAAATCCATCAAACGGCATTTTTAATGTATTTCCGTGTATTTCGTTTATTAAACGAAATACGAAGGGGAGCGTCGATGTGATGAAAAGTGGACCCGAAAGAGTTGGGGAATGAAAATGAATAATATTTCAAATCCGCCCAAAGCCATTTTTATGGGATTTTTCAGTGCTTTAACGTATTTTCCAAATGCAAAGGAAATCCACGAAACAAGTAGGATTTCGGGACGAACAAAGCGGTAAGTGGTTTGGGTCGGGCTCCATCCGAGCCCATACATTGGCTGCCACGTGTCCAGGCCGAGGAAAGAGAAAACCACCCTCATCGGGAAATTAACCTCCGTACGGAAGGGACGCCCGAAATAGACCACAGTCGTTGGATCTAAATCTCCCAAATCAATGGAGGAGGTGTGATATCGCTACAAAGGCGGACCTGATAGGAGTTACAAAGCAGATTCATAATATTTCAAATCCGATGAACAGTGTTTTGGAGGATTTTCCATGTTTTTGCAGCATTTCTCTGTGTTAACAGAAAATGACCAATTTTGGGATTTCAAAGGCCCGATGACCCATTCTATTACAGTACAGGTGGCCACCATCCTTGGAAGCGTTTAGCAATTATTGCTAATGCTCAGAGGGGGATCTGAGTAGACAGAGGTCAAGAAACCAGAGAGCTCGAGAAGGAGAATGAACAGACAATGCAAATTAGCTTTAAAAGCCACAGACCAACAGAAACAAAGGCAGATAGTATTGAAGGCAGTGTTGAGACAGAGCAACAGAGACAGAGAGTCAGTGAGGAGAGTCTGTGTACTCAGAAGAGACTTGGGGATCCAAGTAAAGCCTTATTGTTTTATATATGTTGTGTGAGGCTCAAATTGAGCTCATTGTTGTAAAACTCTGTTTTGAAAACATAATAGAGAGTTCACCACTGAAGGCTGGACCAGGAGATGTAGCCCAGAAGTGTTGGGTGAACTCCTTATTAAACTTGTTGTGTTTATGTGTGTTGTCTATTATGTTTCTTTTACTGCTTCATTGTCTATGTATTTCGCAATCTCATCAATCCATTACACAAAATAACATAGGTAAATCCATACACATGAGTCTGTAATACCTTAATAATTATCTTAGATCTCATTATTAGATCAAGTGGTATTAGAGCTTTAGGTTGCTAAGGTGAAACAAGCTTGTGCTGGATTGGTGAATGATAACTAAGTCAAAGCTCAAATTAGGAGAAGGAGAACTAGTTGAGACTAACCCAGAAATAGGAAGAGTCTATCCTAGGAGGAAAATGGCAGAAGAAAGTCCCTTGGAATCAGAATCTCAATTCATGGACAGTTTCATGACCATGAGAGCCATGGTAGAAGAGATGTATCAAAAATTTAAGAAAGGTCGAAGTGAAGATTCTTCAACCTCCAAACAAAACAAAGGAACAGAGGAACCTCTTCTAGATGGCCATTCTGAAGGCAAAGGGAAAGGAAAAGAGCCACCTCTAACAACACCTCCTTCTAGCCCTTTGTTTAAATTAGATGTAAAATTTGATTTGCCAATTTATGATGGAGAATTAAATGCAGAAAAGCTAGATAACTGGATTAGACAGATTGATGTATATTGCAGGGTGCAAAACATCGATTCAGAAAGGAGAAAGACTCAGTTGGCCAGCCTTCGCCTTGGCGGAACTGCCCTAGTGTGGTGGGAAGGCAAAACCCAAGCTAATTTGAAGAAGCATGGTAAAATTCTTTCTACTTGGAGTGAATTTGTTTCTGCCATTAAAAACAATTCTATCCACTAGCTTATATGCAGCAAGCTATGATGAATTGGCAAACTCTTTGCCAATTAAAAGGGCAAAGTGTAAAAAGCTATACCTAGGAATTTAGAAAAAGAGCTTTAATTCTAGGCATTTCTCTAGACTCACTTGAAACTTTGTTGAAGTATATAGGTGGTCTACATAGCTATTTGAGGCACACCATTCTCATGTTTAACCTTACTAGCATAGATGAGGTATCAGTTCAGGCTACACATCTAGAGGCTAGAGGCAAGAATGTGAACCTAGAGATTGGGGTATCATCAAAACCCACTGCAAGCAAGAACAAAGAAAAGAGGAAGCAGAAATGGAAAGCGAGGAAGACAAACGTTGTACAGGAAGACAAACCTTCATGTGCTCACTGCAAGAAGGGTGGACACGATGATGAACATTGTTGGTCTTTGCATCCGGAGATGAAACCCAAGAAGTTCGATGGCAAGAAGAAGAACACTGTTGTTTCTATTCAGAAAGATTTGGGGTTAGACTCAGGTGATGAAACAACAGTCGCAGCTACAAGTATAAAAGGTAAAAATTATGAAGCATCTACTAGTAATTCTGCACAATCTATTGATAATGAAGAAAATGAGAGGAAAAGACATTAGCTTTTTCATATTAGAGTTATTTCCAAGCATCAAAAGATTGATACTTTATTTGATAGTGGCTCACAAGTAAACTTGATTTCTGAAGCAATTGTAAAGAAATTGGGACTACTAACCACACCTCACAAAAAGCCATATCCATTAGGTTGGGTATGTGATAGAGCAAAGCTACAAGTGACTAGACAATGTAAACTTAGGTTTGCATTTGGGTCAGCATTTGTAGATGAGGTTGAGTTAGATATAGTTCCCATGGATATATGTGGTATTGTTTTAGGAAGTCCTTACTTGTATGATAGAAAAGCCATTTTCTATAGAGCTAAAAATAAGTATCAACTCACAAAAGATGGAATAGAATATATTGTAAGAGCTCATCAGCTCAAAAATAACTACACTCTCATAAACTCAGGCCAGATGAAAGGAATTGCAAATTCATGCAAGAAATATTTACTAATGGTAATAAAGAAAAAGAACCCAATTAAACCAATGTGTTTGAAGGTTGTGTTGCTAAATAGAAAGCTGATTTAGAAAAAGTTGTTTCAGAATGTGATATCCTATTTCAGGAGCCTAAAGTTCTGCCACCCAAAAGGGAAATAGTACATGATATTCATTTGCAGCAAGATGATCCATTACCTAACATCGAAACGTACAAGTTATCTGCTTTAGAGAATGCAGAGATCAAGAAGCAGGTACAAGAGCTGCTCGAAAAAGGGTTCATAAGACCAAGCACATCACCATGCGGATCTCCAATCGTGTTGGTGAGAAAGAAAGATGGTTCATGGAGGATGTGCATTGATTACAGAGCATTGAATAAAATAACGATCAAGAATAATTATCCTCTTCCTCACATTGATGATCTATTAAATCAGCTGAAAGAAGTTGTTTACTTTTGTTTACTTTTCCAAGTTAGGGTTGCATAGTGGCTACCATCAGGTTAGAGTTGTAGAACAAGATGCATGGAATACTGCATTCAAAACAAAGCAAGGGTTGTATGAATGGTTGGTTATGACTTTTGGCTTAACTAATGCTCCTGCCACTTTCATGAGAGTTATGAATGATGTACTCTGACCTTTTATTGATGATTTTGTAATTGCATATTTAGATGACATTCTTGTTTTCAATAAAACATGGGAAGAATATTTGAAGCATGTAAAGCAGACTTTAGATGTTTTGAAAAAGAGAAAATTTCTATGTGAAATTGTCAAAATGTGAATTTAGAAAAACATATTTAAATTATTTGGGCCATATTGTAGGAGGTGGTGAATTGAAGATAGATCCCTCTAAGGTTGAAGTCATTGTGAACTGGCCTAAACCTATATCTGCTACAGAAAGTTAGGAGTTTCCTGGGAGCAACACAATCTTGGAGAAAGTTTATTGTTAAATTTTCCTTGATTGCATCTCACTTACATGCTTTGACAAGATTGAACAAGGTGTTTCAGTGGGGAGGAAAATAGCAGAAAGCCTTCAACACCTTGAAAGAAAAAATTAGTACAACACTAGTACTAGCATTGCTAGATCTTCAAAGACCATTTGAGATTGAAATAGATGCCAGTGAATATGCCATGGGAGCAGTTTTTATGCAACACCATAAACCCATATGTTATTATTCCGAGACATTTAATTCTGTAGTAGTTAATTATCCCACATATGATAAAGAATTATATGCATTAGTACAGAGTGTGAAAAAGTGGAAACATTACTTAATGGGTAAAGAAATAGTCATCCATACCGATCATCAACCACTTCAGTATTTGTACTCACAAACTAAATTGCAGCAATCAAGACGTTATAGGTGGATGGGTTTTATACAACAGTTTCATCTAGTCATCAGATATAAGAAGGCGATACACAATAAAGTTGTAGATATGTTGTCCAGACCAATCATAAATGCATCTACTATACTTAAGCATAACTCAGTAATGCATGAAAGCTACATTGAACAATATGCTTAAGATATAGATTTTAAAGATGTATATGCAACTTTAAGTCGTGGAAAACAATTAGAAGAATTGGATTATTATGTTAAGGACCAACTCTTGTATCATTTGGGAAAGTTATGCATTCCACAAACTGATAGAGTTAACATAATCTGAGAAGCACACACTTCTCTAATAACAGGTCATTTTGGTGTGAGTAAAATAGTTGCACAGCTACAAAGGTTTTGTTATTGGTCAAGAATGCATGAAACAATTTCTAGATATATTAAAGGGTGTACCATGTGTGCTAAAAGCAAGCCCAACAATAGAAAATTAGGTTTGTACACTCCATTACCAGTTCCTTCTCATCCTTGGGAAAGTGTTTCCATGGACTTTGTTGGGGGATTGCCAAAATCTAGAAAAGGTCATGACTATTTATATGTTATTGTGGACAGGTTTAGCAAAATGTGTATTTTAATACCTTGTAACAAGTAGATTATAGCTAAAAAAACAACGAAGATGTTATTTTAGCATGTATGGGTTCATTTTGGGTTACCCACATCCATTGTATCTGATCGAGATTCTCGATTTTTTGGGAAGTTTTGGTAAAGTCTATTGGAATTTATGGACACCAGACTGTAGAAGAGCACAACCTTTCATCCACAAACAGATGGACAACTAGAGTTGGTCAACAGGACAGTGATACAGTTGCTCAGAGGCTATTGTAGCAAGCATCCCAAGATTTGGGATGAACATTTGTGTTATGTACAACATGTTTACAACCATGCCAAACAATATTCTACACAGAGATCTCCTTTTGAGACTTGTTTTGGTTTTACACCAAGGTCTCCCTTGAATTTTGTCTTTGGAAAATACATAGAAGTTGATGGACACAGTGATATGGACAAGCAACCAAGTTCATTGAACAAATCCAAGAAATTCACCAGGTAGTATAGGAATAGCTGGAGAGAAGCTAGGCTAAGAACAAGGCAAGGCACGATAAGCATCGAATTGAGAATAGCTTCCAAGTTGGTGATCAAGTCTGGCTGTACATCAGCAAAGATAGAATGCAAGGTGAAGGAAAGAAGCTGAAGCTAATAAGGTATGGGCCTTTCAAGATACTTGAGAAAATTGGTGAGAATTGTTTTCACCTTGATTTTCCAGCTTACATGCACATCTATTCAGCAGTTAATGCAAATAACTTGAGACTATTTGAACCTTCATTGATTGAAGATCTCGAAGAGCAAAGTCAGTTGTCTTCTATTGATGATCTGTAGCCTAAATATCTTAATGAGTTGTAGGAAGATATAGTTCTAGACAGGAAGGTGAGAACTATGCGTAGAGGGGATGTTGAGTACCTCATAATCAGACTCAAAGGTTCAAAACTAAGCAGTGCAAGATGGATAGAGATTGGACAAGTGCAGAAGCTGTATGCTCACTTGATTGATGCTTAAAAACCAACTTTTAGTAGTCCAAAATCTTTTTCAGTGGGAAGGTGTGATCCAAAATGGATTCTAAACACCATCTAAGTCTTCAAACGTTCAAAACTATCGCATAAGAAGAACCTTTAAAATTGGCAGATTACACTATCAGGAGCCAAAAACATGAAGAAAACAGTGAAATCGAGCCTATCGAAGGTCAAAAAAGCTTTACACAGGAGCCGTCAGATCTAACTGATCAACTGTCCAGATCTGATCAGCATATTGCAATTGGCAGTGACAGGTGGAGGCTATCGGCGGTGACCACATGGCAATTGCAATAGTAATCAGCGCAAGTCAACGAGGACCGCCGATCAAGCACACAGATTGGCAACCCAAATTGACTTGTGATATTGCATCGGCAGAATACAAATGAGCGGGGTTGATATACATACGACTGTGATAGCTAGACTCAATAAAATTATAGATATTTTATATAATTTGAGATCCGTAAAATGACATTTTCCTTTGCATTTCGCATTTTCGTAAATAAACGAAAAACAAAGAAAATATGAATAAAGCAATGAATCCAGACCCAAAAGGGATATAAATGTAGATATATATGTTTTATGTTCTATAATAGGTGGGATTTCAGGTGAGTCTTAGGTGGTAAGTGGTATTGGATGGGATCCGCTCGATCCCATCCACTGGCTGACACGTGGCGTGAGAAAACCACTTTTTTGGGTGGGTAATCTCCATACGCCTTTGCCCCCTGAAATGAATCTCAACCATTGGATCAAGATCACTCAGATCAATGGTGGAGATGAAATAGCGATATAAAATTGGACTCGATGGGACTTATAGAGGCAAATATATAACATTTCAAGTCTTCCATAAAGCCATTTTGCAGGAATTTCAGTGTTTTAATGTATTCTTACAAATACAAAGGAAACCTTGGCACAAGGGCATTTGCGACATGTGATAGCAATTTAAAGATGGACTCAATGGAATATAGGGAGGAATTCATAATATTTGAAATCTGATGAATAGTGTTTTGGTGGATTTTTCCCGTGTTTTACAACGTTTCTCTGTGTAAACAGAAAACGCTATTTTTTGGGATTTTAAAGGCCCGATGGTCCCTTCCGTTGTAGAACGGGTGGACATCTTCCCTGAATGCATTATGCAATGATTGCTAATGCTTAGAAGGGGATTCGAGTAGACATAGGCTGGGAGCTAGAGAGCCTGAGAAGGGGAAATGAACAGACAACGTCGATTAGCTTTAAAGCCACAGACTGACAGAGACAGAGGGGAAGTAGTCCTGAGACAGAGGGAAAACATAGACAAAGAGTGAAAGAAAGAGTCTATGTACTCATAGGGGCTTGAGGGATTCAAGAAAAAATCATGTTGTTGTATCGGTTGTGTTGAGGCTCAATTTGAGCTCACACTTTGTAAAACTCTGCTCTTGAAGACATAATAGAGAGGTTACCACCGAAGGCTGGACCAAGAGACATAGCCAAAGAGTTTTGGGTGAACTCCAGATTAAACTTGTTGTGTTATGTGTGTTGTCTATTATGTTTCTTTAACTACTTCATTGTCTATGTTATTCATAATCTTATCAATCCATTGCACTAAGTAATATAGGAAAATCCATGCACATGAGTCTGTAATACCTTAAAAGTAATCTAAGATCATATTTTTAGATCAATTATTGCTATTATAGATGACATAGATTGTTGTGAATGACATTTTAAGTTCTGCGGTTCATTTTTATTACTGTTATAGCAATGCTTTGATTCTTAATCACAAAACCTTGGTTGATGAAATATTGTAACCTTTCTCCTGCATATACCTTGTGCATTACCTTGGAAAGAGTATGCACCCGGATTGATGGATTAATGTAGAAAAGAATTGACAAATTCGTTCATACCTAGAAACCAACATTTTGGCGTCATTTCTAGGGAAAGGCTAACAAGGTGAAAGACACAATCTGTATTAACCAGAGGGTGAATCTCTCATCCTGGGGAGAGAAGGAGTTTTCTCACTCTACTTGAGGTCCTGAGCGTAGTTATTTCTTTGTTTTGGAATTTTTTGTTTTTATATTTAGGCCCAATCTCTCATCTTGGGGAGTGAATGGTCTTTTAATGCCCTACTCCAAGCCCTGAGCTTAAGTTATTCTTGCATTTGTTTTTTTTTTTTTTTTGGGGGGGGGGGGGGAAACCCAATCTCTTGTCCTAAGGAAGGAGTGGTGCTTTGACACCCTGCTTCAAGTTTAGAGCGTTGGATTTCCTTGTGTGTGTTATTTTTTTTTGGTTTATTGTCTTGAGGAGGGAAGGTTCCTTTGGCACCCTACTCCAGGCCTTAAACCGTAGGTTTCTTTTTTTTTAGCTGTTTTCCTTTCCACTTTCTCTCTCGCCCTAGGGAGGGAATGGTCTTTTGACATCCTGGTCCAGGTCCTGAGCATTGTGATGGTATCAGCACTTTCATCACATCAACTTGCATGAACAGAGATTCAAATAAAAGGGGCAGAGGAAGAGCCCCAAAGAAGGGAGGATAGGATTTGGGAAGGAATACTTATATCCAGCAAATCATCACAAAGGTTGAATCAGAGGAATCTTCTCATGCTGTTGTGAGGCCAGGGACGTAGACAAGATGAGAAGGACAATATGTAGATCAACTAGCTCCATCCACAACACCCCCTATTGATTCGATACAATAGACCCTTCGAGTAGTTGAAAAGACAAGTAGTATTATACCTGATAAAGGGCATCGTTGCTGGTAGCAAAAGGAGAAGAAGTTGCAAGTAGAACATCCAAGGGACCAACCCATTCCAATAGGGAAGAAGAAGTTGCAGAGAGGAGATTTGAATGGTCAAGCCACTGTGACAGAGGGGAAGAAGTTGTAGGGCAATTTCTATCACCAAGTGATAGAGGGAGTGTTGTTAAAGTGACTCAAACCCCTGCAATAAGAGCCCTTCCATCATTTCCTACAGAGCCTACTGAAACCCCCAGTGATTATTGGAAGATATTCATGGAACCTACAACATCCACTATTGACTTTCCAATTGGGGATCTTGGGACTGGCGCACCAACATTTCAACATGGGAGGAGATGAAAACTACTTTCCTGGAGAAGTATCAGGATTACTATAAACCACGGGATATTAAGCAATAAATCTTCAAGTTTACAAAGAAAGAGGAAGAAAATATGGAAGATTGTGTGAAACGTTTTAAGTACACATTGCAGAGATCAGGTCACTCCGACTTGGATAAGGACATTTTAAAAATTATCCTTCTCTAGGCCTTTCAAGAGGACTCTTTGGAATTGTTGAACATAGTCAGAAAGGGAGATATATCAAAAGAGAACTTTGACACCATCTGTGAGTTGTCCATCCAAAGCTCAAGGGGATTTGCAAAGAATAAACAATGGATTCGGTTAACGAAAGTATCTAGTGGAGGTGCAACAAAAGTAGAAATTGGAAATCTGCTAGACAACGTGAGGACTGATATCCAGGGTACCCTGTCTAAAAAAATGGACACGCTGCAGGTAAAACAAAAATAGATGGAATTGGAAAGAAATATGGCTATATTTTTCCCAAAGTGTAGGAATTCCCATTGAACTCTATAGAGTAATGTGCAATCTGTGAGTTGAATCATGCAACAAGTTCATGCCCATCCTTGCCAGGATTGAAAGCAATTTTTCAAGGGACAGGCGAAGAGATGGAGCAATTGTACTTCATGGGACCTAAAAAGCCATGGAAACCTCAACCATCAATGGGAAATCAAGGTATATTCCCGATCCATCTCAATATTTAGTAATTTTAATATGGGTCCCCAGTCCATGACTTATCCACCTATGTGGCCCCAATACTAGCTTCCACCTTGGCAGGAATGGGCTCCTTAAGATAGTTTGAGTTCCTCATGGGTTTCGAACTGGCATGGACCTTCTCCTCCTGGGAAGTTCCCCCAATCAATTCCAAAACAACAACTCCAGTTTCCCTCTAATATGCCCTCTGTAATCATCCTGTTCACCCTCATCTTCCCATCCAACCCAATCCAAATCCCAACAATAAAGGGGCTCAACAAGTTGACACCCTCAACCTACCTTCATAAAACATCTCCACCGTAGAATTGTATGAGATGAATTTAAGATTTGGGCAGGTGAGGTGAGGTGAAGGAACCATAAATGGTTGAATATGACTCAAACCAAGTCAGCAAAAATCAGATACGTCCTCATCCACTAATTACTCAAAAACACCAAGCTGAACCGTCCTATCCAGAAAGATTGGCTTTGAGTAAATAGATCCCTCAAGCTGAGTTTGATTTGTTAGGGGAGCTACAAATTTTGTTTGTTAAGATCCCCTTGTTGCAAGCTATTAGGGATGTACCTATATATGCAAACACTCTTAGGGAATATTGCACTAAGAAGCCTAAAATTAAAGCAAGGGACCCACTCACCATTCATGT
The DNA here is from genome assembly GCA_000404065.3 of Pinus taeda. Classification (NCBI taxonomy): domain Eukaryota; kingdom Viridiplantae; phylum Streptophyta; class Pinopsida; order Pinales; family Pinaceae; genus Pinus; species Pinus taeda. The sequence continues at coordinate 27,459 of APFE030063953.1, forward strand.
AATGGGAAAGCTATCTAATTTTATGATGGGGAAGGTCATGCCTGTGAAATATCGAGATCTTGGGAACCAAATTTTAACTGTGAAAATTAATGGAGTAGAAATTTGAAACGTGCTGGTAGATTTGGGCACTGCCACAAATGTCATTACCTTTGAGACCATGCAGGCATTAGGTCTTCGAAACCTAAAACATACACCTACCACGTTAGAGCTGGAAGATCAATCTACAATTAAACTGGTGGGGAAGTTAGAAGATATCACAATCTCAATTGATTCATGGCACTACCCTGTGGATTTCCTAGTACTGCAAACATAATCCCCAGCTAGTGGCCATCCCTTGATTCTAGGAAGACCATGACTGGAAACCATAGATGCTTATATTGGGTGTCGTTCTGGACATATGGTTATCTTGAATGGACTGATTACTAGAAATTGTGTTATATCCTTCTATAGAACCTAGTCCATTAGTGAAACCAGCAGTCCGCAAGAAACCTTTACCAAAGAGAGAATCTGAATCTAAAAATGAGGAATTAAGACCAGTCCTTACTATTGGACAAGCCCTTCAATTGAAAACAAAAACAGAAGATGATACAAATACTACTTTTATTAGTGATCCTTGTTCTGTTTCAGATTCAAATCAATGAATCCTAGAGTCTGCTTTGAGCTATGAAATGCAAGAAATTATTGGAATAGCTGATGGATTCGATAAGATACCTATAACTACGTCCCACGACAATATTTCGGTGGAAATAGAGCCATGAAAGACCCTGAATGTTAATCCATATCTATCAGAATCCCAGATGAAACAACTCTTGGATGTTCTTTGAAGACACAAAGAAGCATTCACCTGGGACTATATAGACATGAAAGGGATTCCTGCCAATTTGTGTACCCATCATATATACATCAAAGAGGATTGTCATCCTATGAGATAGCCTCAAAGAGGGATGAACCCAGCTCTGAAAAACATTGTCAAGGAAGAAATTCAAAAGCTATTGGATGTGGGATTTATCTACCCCATTTCAGATAGTCAATGGGTTTCCCCATTGGTGATGGTCCCTAAGAAAAATGATAAATGGCAGATATGCGTGGATTACAAAGAATTAAATAAGGTAACGCAGAATGGCCATTTTTCGTTACCATTCATTGGCCAAGACTTAGATACTCTGGCTGGGAAGAAGTTCTTATCCTTCTTGGATGGATTTAGTATGTAAAACCAGATCTAGATAGCCCCCGAAGATCAGGATAAAACACTTTCACATGTCCTTGGGAAACTTTCGCATACCAGGTCCTTCCATTTGGTCCCTGTAATGTGCCTGCAAAATTCCAAAGGGAAATTTTGGGGATTTTCTCTGATCTAGTAGATGACAGTGTTGAGATTTATATGGATAATTTCACTCCATATAGGGATTCATTCAAGGAGGGGTTGGAACATCTGAAAAGGTACTTGAAAGATGCAAGCGGGTGCATGTCTCTTCTAGTACGGTAAAATTCCACATGATGATGGGGGAAGGAATAGTTTTGGGAAATTTGCTTTCAGCTATTGAAATTCAAATGTTTCTAGCTAAGATAAAGGTAATATTGCACTTCCCAATACCTAAAATGCCCACACAGGTACATAGCTTTATTGGTTGTGCCAGTTATTATAGGTGCTTTATAGAGAACTTTGCTAAAATAGCCCATCCACTTTTTCAATTTCTAACAAAAGATGCAGATTTTGTGTGGACAGATTACTGTGATGCAACCTTTATGAAGATCAAGGAACTTGTTTGTAGTGCTCCAATCCTTTGAGGGTTAGACTAGGCATTACCATTCCGTATCCATGATGATGCTTCCTAGATAGTAGATGGGGTAATATTGGGACAGCTAGTGGATAAGGTACCATATGCAGTCTACTATGTTAGTAAGAATTTGGCTCCAATCGAGTTGAACTACACAGTGACTGAAAAAGAATTCCTCACTGTCATCTACGCCATTAACAAGTTCCAACATTATATTACCGGGTATCACAACTTTGTACATATTAATCACACAACAATTAGGTATTTGATGAATAAACCCATTACTCCTGGTCGTATTACAAGATGGATTTGGTTACTTCAAGAGTTTGACATTACCATAGTAGATAAGCCAGGGAAGGACAATGTGGTTGCTAATTTTTTGTCCAGGCTAGAAAATAATGCTGAAGGTACGCCCATCGAAAATAGTTTTCCAGATGAACATCATTTTGCAATTTCTGCTAACACTCCATGGTATGAAGATATTACAAACTATCTTGCTACAGGGAAGTTACCTCGTCATTTTCCAAATAGGGGTCAACAAAAAATTATTCATCAAAGTACCCGATATTCATGGATGGCAGGGTACCTCTTTCATACAAGGGCTGATTAGTAGATTCGACACTGCGTATCAGAGGATCACATCTATGAAATATTGAGGGTTGCCCATGATGGCCCTTGTGGAGGACATTTTGCAGATAAAAGAATAGGCCAAAAGGTGCTGCAAATGGGATACTACTGGCCTTCTATCTTTCATGATGCCCGAGATTATGTCCGAAGATGTGACAATTGCCAACGGATGGGACGTTCTGGGAAATCGAATGAGATGCCACTGTAGCCCCAGATAGTCCTTGAACCTCTTGAAAAGTGGGCCATTGACTTCATCGAACCTTTCAAACCACCTTCTCACCAATAGGTTCACATTTTGGTTTGCACTAATTATGTGACTAAGTGGGTGGAAGCTAGAGTTGTTGCGAAAGCAATAGAACAGGTGGTTGGAGATTCTCTTTTTGAAGAGATTTTTGCACGATATGGAACTCCAAGGGAGATCGTTTTAGATGGGGGAGAAGAATTCACATCCCACGTGATAGGAAGGCTTATGCATAAATATGGGGTTAAACATAGAGTGACAACTCCTTACCACCCCCAGGAAAATGGACAAGTAGAAAGTAAAAACAAGGTATTGGAAAATATCTTGACAAAAATTGTAGCAAGTCATCACCGAGATTGGTCTTAGAAACTTCCAGAAGCTCTTTGGGCATATAGGACAGCATGTAGGAATACAACCGGGTTTCCACTATTTGAGTTAGTCTATGGGAAATCCCCCTTGTTCCTAGTAGAATTTGAGATCAGCACACTCATAACAGCTTTCGAAGTGGGATTAGAATTATCAGAGGCCCAAAAACACTGGTGGAATAGCTCAATGATTTAGATGAGATCCATTAAGTGGATGTCCAGAAAACTACTGTTATTCAACAACAGAGAATGAAATGGCATGATAAATTCATCAAGAACAAGGTGTTTCATACAAGATATTTGGCACTACTCTATGACTCCCGATTCAAAGACTTTAAAGGGAGCTTCACACTCGTTGGATGAGATCCTATGAAGTGGACGCTATGTTTGACAATGGAACAATTAGAATAATTACAATAGATGAAACTCGTACTTCCTTCCTAGTGAATGGACATCATCTGAAATTATACCATTGTCCAACGTCTAAGGATGCCTTCATCAAACATCTCTCTGATAACTCTGGTTTAATGGTTGTTGGTGCAGAGAATGCTCTCTTTGCCTCTTAAAATATATCTATCTATATATATGTGTGTGTGTGTGTATGTGTGTGTGTGTGTGTGTGCTATTACTACTTACTTATTTGTCTTTTGTAGAGATAATGATTGAAGTATGACAAGAAGGAGTTGAAAGAAAATTTTTCCAAGGAATATTTCATGTTGTTACTCCATCACTGCTGTTACTCCTGAATTTTTTTTCTAAGTGTCGGGTGTTGTTACTCCATCGTTGTTGTTACTCCATCATTGCTTGTTATAGCACCATTTACAACCCTTGGTATTTGTGATTCTTGGTTTATGGCCTAGGGCAGCCCCTCCTTCCAGACTTGGTGCAAATATATTAAAAACAATATTTTATTCCTTGTACACTACTTTTCCGTGAGATAAAAGCATGTACATGTGGGTTAGTCAATACCCAAATTGCGTATATGTGTTAAAACACTTAAAAAATTAAATTTCATTAATTATGGGTGGAGTTCACGGGTTTTGCCTGTTGATTACCTCCTTTTTCTCATAGCCCAACTGTTCCAAACTAAAAAACTAATTGGGAGAAGTATAAATAGACTTCTATGGGAAGGCCTAAAAGAGTGGAAGAGATAGAGTTATTATACTGAGATTATCCCTAACTAAGTTTGATGAATCCTTGTTCCTCATGTACTTCCCCAAGCTTCAGGAAACCCTTGTTTCCTTGATTATAGGTATTCTTCCTCTTGCTTCAGATATCATGGTGTTATTGATGGAAGAATATTGTTGAAGGCTGAGATAGGACAAATTCGGAGGACAGTTCTGCTTGGAGCTAGAAGAAGAAGACGGGTGAATTCTCTCCATATTATTTATAGCTTGCTACAATAAAAGAAATGTTGTCTTGTTTTTGAAATTAACTTTGTTTATGCATCAAATTATGTTGTAATTCGTATATGAATTTTGTTTTGATGTACGATCAATTATTTGTTTATATGATATAAAGTCAAATTTCGTGAATATGCTTTACCTCTATATTGCTATGTATGTTTGAATTGAATGCCTTTTAGGTTTGAAGAACATTGGGAGTTGCAAAGGGTCTGAACCCTATGGGACCTACTCGAATGAAGGAAATCCGGGTACGGTTGCTCTTAAGTAGTTTGTTTATATAAGCATTTTTCCTGAGTTGTATGAGTGTTTCTTGTTGTAGTTTGCTCCTGCTCTATTGTTGTTCTAACCCAAAGCCCTAGGGTACTTATTCTCGAAACAGAATAAGCGACTCCACTGAGGATAGAATTCTTGTTATTCGTAGTTTGGGTTGTTCAGTGTCAATCAGGGCTTAGTCTTTGGTTTGCTTGTTGTTACAATCTTATTTGGTCTACTAGAGTCTCAGACCTTAAGTCTGATCCTTTTGATCTAGCTTTGTTTTTTACTTTTCTTGCAAATCTTTGTATATGCATTTTACTCTATTTACAATAGCGTACACATGCTTGTTTCTGTGAAGTGAACCTGAGTATACGCGAGTTTCCTATATCAGATGTGCAAGTACAAGCTTCTATGCTTGAACACAATCTCATATACCAATTTTTGCATTGTTTTTTCAAATCTCTCTGCCCAGAAAAATTTGTTTCCTGGTCTATTTAGTCTCTTTGTGGTCAATTTATGTTTTACGAATTTCATTATTTTGCAAGCTTACTGTTTCAAAGTCTCTTCCTCATTGAAAAGATTTGGCCTAGGTTTGCTTTTCGAGCAAGTTTGTAATTGGTGTTTTGGAACACAAGACTTCGTTTAGAAGTTCTTGATTGTTCTGGTCCTCTAGAACAGGTGATTTTTTTTAGTCTCAGTGTCAAGCTCGATTTTTGATCTACTTGCTTTGCTTTCCTTCATTTTGTGACCTTATAGCTTTTCTTGCTTTTTGAAAGTCTTTTTGACGAATTTGAAAGTATTTCTTTCCTAGCTTCTTGGCTAGTTTGTCAAGATCTTTGTTGTTGCTTGGGTCATTTAGTACAAGTTGAAGCCTTTTCTACTCAATTTTTCTTTCATTCTCGAGTTTGTAACTTGCAAAGACTCCTTGTGCTCCTTTTTTGATCTTTGAGTTTTAGTAGCATTTTGAGTGATTTCAAAGATTTGTTTTGGTTGTTTATTGAAAAATAAAAGATCTCAAAAAACATTATTTTGGTTTTCTTTTGCCAAGTTTGATTTTGGTTTCTTTTGGTTTTTGAAAGTGAATTGCGATCTTTTACGATTTTTCCTTCTTGTTTGGAGAGAATTTTGTATTCAAAATTTGTATCCTCTTCAATAATTAAGTTGGATCATTGATAGTTAAAACAATTTCTTTCACTTTTTTAGAGTGATTTAGGATCTTTCATCTTCATTATACCTTGCATTAGGGTAGTCTGCATGATTAAAGCATTCATGGTCTTTTTAGTTTTTGAGTGTGTGAAGTGTGTTTCAAGATAAGAAAATATAAAGTATTTTTCTTTATAGAAGTTTCGCAGAACCCACATAGAGATCTCTTTTCATCGAAGAACAAATGATTGCATTCATGTAGTTAGCTTTTCATTGATTACTTTCGCGTCATACAAACACCATTGGTTTCACTTCCATATATACCCTTGACTTAAAAGAACAACCATTAAAATCAAGTTCTTAGTTAAAATAAACTAGAACTTTTGTATTGTCATCATAATACACCAAGAAGTTTAGGTTTATTAGGGACTTAGATTAGGGAAGAGAAAAGTTAACTCTCCAAGGCCGCTCTAAATTACAAAACATAGAAGTTTGATTAATGAGCGAAGTCCAATAACGTTAGGGAGACTGAGAAATCTCCATAACTGGGAGTATAACATGAGGGTTAGTGAAGATAAGGATGAGAGATATCCCCTCTCTTACTTATCAGATCCTACCTCACGACTATTCTGCTCGGCTTCTGATACGAGTTGGTGACCATAGTTGCCTATCCTAGGAACCACACAGGTGGTTGCAGAGGGGAATCCCGTGCCACCTGAGGTTGATGTTGTATCACATTCAACAGTACTTTTGGAGGGCACCCTTGGAAATCTTGGGGGCTTGTATTAGTAAAGGTTTTTGTCTAGAGGTTAGCATAAATACCTCTGATACCTTCGCTAGTAGGCCTGGGGTATAATTACCCCAGTCTATTTTCGGAAGGCCCTTGTTATTAACTTTCTTGCATTTTGGTGATCGCTCCTAATCACCTAGAGTGAAAATATTTGAGAGCTGTTTGATTACTGATATCTTTAGGGACATTTTAGTGACTATTATTTGCTCCTAGTCAACCTAGCTTTATAATTTTTCGAGTCTTTAAGTATATCTTTTAAATAATTCAAAGTGGTTGACTAACCATCTCAATGGTCTAGGAGACTTCATGGGCTATCACCTATGAGCCCAGAGCCTTATCCTAGAAGGCGTAGGAGTGAATCTACCAGTGGTTTTCAACCAGTAGCAGTAGGCGCATCAGAGATTGATCCTTCTCTTGGAGGCATTAGTTCACAAGATAGACCTGGTACCAATACAAAGTTAAAGAGGAACTCACTAGTTCTTTCTCGAGTGCTCTTCTAGTTGGAAGATAATATCGAAGTAGAAGAGCTTTTAGAGTCAGTTGTAGCTCCGAATTCTCCTCTTCCTCCTGACCATCCAGATGTTTTTTTATACATTGGAACACTGACTCATATGCCTTCGAGCCCAGGTTTACATACATTTATTCCTTCGATGAGCACTGTTGGAAGCATCGCATCTATGATGAGTGTTGTGAGCATGCAGAATCCCATATATGTACAAGGGGGAGGAACTATTTCCATCCCTTATATTACTTCTAGCACAACTATATTTGGGTATACTTCCATTCCATCAACGAGTGGAAATTCTCAAGCTACTGCATCTAGTTTTGGATTTTTCCCTTTTGGAATGCTGTTTTAAGGGATTCCTTCAGTTCCTTTGAACATACCATTGACTGCCTCTACATCCATGATGAGTGTATCAACTTCCTTTCAAGGTTTCCTATTTAGAAGTTTTCATATACCACATTCCAATCCAACAATAGGGTGAATGCCTTTTCCTTTTACAATTCAAGGTAGTAACCCCTTCTGGAGTTGGACAAACCCAACGGTTAGTGGGATAGGAGCTAGGAACCAATTTTTTGGACAACAAGGAAATTTGCCATATTCTTCAGTTAATTCATTTCAGAATTTTCCACCCTTTTCTAATGCATGTAATCCTTATTAGGGGCTGTCAGCTCCTTTCAATACTTCATTAGGGGGTAACTTCACTGGTTATAGAGGATTTTCAATAGGAGTTGGTCAAACTCTAAATTTTGCTAGACCACAAGGACCGCCTTTTGGTTCAACAGGCTCTACGAGTTACATTAGGCAACCTGGTGCCTTTCAAAATCCAGGTCATTCTTTTCATACCTTTGGGAACCCTGCCCACTCTGGATGGAATTCCCAAGGTCCCCCATCAATTCCTTTTTTGACCACGCTAAATTTTCTAGACTTAACTAAATTGACGAATGATCCAATTAGGTACAATCCAACTTGGCCTCTAGTCCCAACTAAACTTCCCTAGGATATTCCAAAGTTTGAAGGGAAGAGTGGTGAAGACCCAGGAGACCATGTGACCACATTTCACTTATGGTGCTCATCCAACTCCCTGATAGATGATTCGATTAGGTTGCGGTTATTTCAGTGCACCATAACCAGAAATGTGGCCAAGTGGTATATAGAGTTTCCAGGGGGTACCTGTACTTCTTTCTCTAATCTGGCTAATATCTTCTTGAACCATTTTCAGTTCCCTGTCCACTATGAAGCCAAAACTGAAATTCGGGCTAACTTTCAGCAAGACACCGCAACTAACATTTCAGATCACATCCAAGATTGGAGAAGGAGAAAAAGACTTATCAAAGCCTAAATTCCACCAGAATTCCTTCTTGAATGGTTTCTCAAATCATTACAACCTGAGATCTCAAACGATGTTTCTGTTTCCAATGTTTATTCGGAAGAGTAGGCTATTTTTCGAGCCCATCAATTAGAACTGATATATTCTTAGTCTGGGACTCTTTAGAAAATCCTACTTGATGCTCCTAGATCTAAGGTCAATTTAGCCAAACCAAAGCTAGGCCCCCATGCTGATGGTATAGTTGGATCAATTGACACTAGTACGGTGAACATTTTGAATAAATTGCAGCAATTGTCTCTACAAATTGCTTCTTCTAACTAGGTTGCACTGTCTACACCTATACCTTCCCAACCTACCTCTATAAACGTCGTTTAGGCCTCTAACCCCAAAGGAAATCAACAATCTGATAGGAAGAGGAAGGGACGAGGTAAGAAGAAAAACCAGGAAGGGAAAGGCAATGCAAACAAACCTGTTAGTGGTGTTGGTGAGGGTAGAAAAGAGTCCAAGAAAAAGGTTAAGTTTCCATGCAAGTTATGCAACGGAGATCATTTGACTCACCTCTGACCTGAGATACAAGATGCTCAAAGCTTATTAGTGTAGCAAGGGTCCTCTAGCTGCCAAGTTGTTCTGACTAACCCTTTTCCCCAAGGGCAGCAGTTATAGTACCTTCGTAGGGGGCAACCAGGAAGAGGAAAATTCATCGAATGTTTATATGATGAACTCTCATCTCAACATTGCTATCCAAGCACGCGATTATGGTGAAAAGGAAACATCTAAGTTTAAATCTGTTCCTGAAACCACAAACCCACTTAATATCGAGTGACCCTCTATTGAGTCTATACCTCGGATATCGAAAGGTTCCTCAAAGAACTTTACTATTAACCCTAATGCTAGGGAAGCCCAGAACTACTCGATTGTAGAAGATCTGGCTCAAAGACCTTATGCTATGTCTACTTTTAAGGTACTCTAGTCGTGTCCTACTCAGAGAAGTGCTTTGCTTTCGACAATAGTTGTAGTAGATCCAAAGAATTCTTTAGTGCTCACTTTTGATATGCTGAATGTCAAAAAGAGACTTCCTCATGATATGGATTTCGAGATGAAGTCCACTTACCAAAAAACCAATATTTTTTGGACAGTTATAGATGAGGTAGCTTCCACATGCGTAATGCCTATGTCATGTTAAAAGGCCATTGGATCACCTTTAGTTGTTCCTTCACTGACTCTCTTGACAACATTTGATGGACATTCTCATAGGCCACACGGGATTATCTTGGGCTTTCCTATATGTGTTGGGGGAAAGGTCGTAAACATTGAGGTAGAAATCGTTGACACCAACCTGGATTATAACCTCCTCTTAGTTAGGAATTGGATTTATGATATGGATGCCATAGTTTCATATTTATTTTGCATCCTCTGTTTTCCTCATGAGGGGAGGATTGTTAAAATTGATCAGTTAGATTATTCTCTAGGTGACTCCCACACAATTTTAGATTCTACCATTCCATTGTTGGATAATCCCCATCAACCTATTGGTAATTTAGGAGTTTGGATGTACTCTTTGTTAATGGGTGTATTTGACCTTCCTACTCCTATAACTAGAATCAATGCAATTTCATCCTCTAGGGGACCTTCACCAAAAGAGTTCTTTTGAACTCATTATTTTTTGGACCCTTGGACCTTACCTTCATCTACCACCACATTAGATGGAGGGCAGGTCGGTGGAACGGAATTTCCCATGTTTGCAACAAAACTTAGCTATCAATCTATCATTAACTCTATAGACAACCATCCCACTCCTTTTTCACAAGAGGAGTTAGATGGCGATGTGGCTCCAGCTTGGACCCTTGATTCTACTTCAGCTCTAGATTACTTGGATACATTCTTACCATCCGAAGAAGTAATTTTGGAAGAAATGATGGGTGTGGATCGACCATGGGAAGAGTTACATCATCGTTCATATTTTCTTTCTCCATTGCATGAAGTTGAATCTAGGTTCTCCAATCTGCTTACTAGTGATGTTTGTATAGTTTCAAACCCTTTGGCTCTAGCACAATTATCTACCGAAAGTGACATGTCAATTATCTCATGGACTATACCTATAAACATCTCTAAGAATCCTAATGTTATAGAAAATGTCTTCATCAGAGCCAATTGTTCCCCTAAAGAAATTAAAATCTACACCAACCTCTTTAAAGAGTTTCGAGATGTGTTTGCTTGGTCTTATGAGGAAATTCTTGGAATTGATCCATCTATTGTCCAACATGAGATTAAGACATACGAAAATGCCAAACCTATTCATCAGAAAATTCAATCGGTCAATCCTCGAAAAGCGGCAGCTATTAAAACTGAAGTTGAAAAGCTGCTTAAGGTGGGTTTCATATACCCTATTCCTCTAACTCAGTGGGTTTCCAATCCAGTCTCAAGAGATAAGAAGCAAGGAACGATCTGAGTGTGTATTGACTTTAGGGATTTGAATAAAGCTTGCCCAAAATACAATTACCCCACGCCTTTTATTGATCAAATTGTTGATGAATGTGCAGGTAATGAAATTTTTTCATTCATGGATGGATTCTCTGGTTGCAATCAAATTACTATCTGTCTGGAGGACTAGCACAAGACAACCTTTATTTGTCCTTGGGGCACGTTTGCATATAAGAAGATTCCTTTTGGTCTTAAAAATGCTGGAGCTACTTTTGAGGTGGCCATGTCTTATTCTTTCCACTACATCAAACATGTTATTGAAGCATACTTGGATGACTTAGTTGCTCCTTCTTGAAAGAGAATTGATCATCCCAGCCACCTTCATTTATTTTTTGAGAGATATTGTTTTTATAAAATCTAGCTGAATTTGAATAAGTGTGTTTTTGCGGTTACATCTAGTCAGCTGTTAGGATTCATCATATCAACTAAAGGGATTCAAGTTGATCCTTTCAAGGTTGAGGCAATAATTTAGTTGCCTCCCCCATCTTCCATTTGTCAACTTTAAAGTCTCCAAGGAAAAGAAAATTTCTTAAGGAGATTTATAGCAAATTATGCCAAGATTACCAAAGGATTTATGCGTTTGCTTAAGAAAGGAGTTCCATTTTTATGGGACGACTTCGTGCAACAATATTTTGATGCTTTGAAAAAGGCATTAATCTCTGCACCATTGTTGAGTCCACTAGATTATGGAAGAGATTTCCTTTTGTATCTCGTTGTGGCAGAATCAACCATCGGTATGGTTCTGCTTTAGGAGGATGATGCTCTTAGTGAGCATGTAATCTACTACTTGAGTCAAGGCTTAGTAGGACCTAAGCTACACTATTCTCCTAACAAGAAATTGGCCTTGGCAGCTATTCATGTTGTCCAACGGCTTCGTCATTATATTCTGCTATGCAAAACATTTGTCTTAGCGGTTGTCAATCCTTTTCAGTTTGTCCTTAGTAGGCAAGTGATTGGGGGAAAATATAATCGATGGATTGTTATTTTGTAAGAATTCAATCTCGAGTTCTTGTTAGCCAAATCTAGGAAGTCATTGGTTTTTGCAGAATAAAGTTTAGACTTGCCTTGTGAGGAAACCATTGTTGATGAGGAAAATTTCCTCGATGAACATTTATTCCTCATTTCTTCACAAGATCCTTGGTATGGAGATATCATTATATATCTTCAGACTTTGAAGTTCCGACTTGCTTTCTCCGAAGATGAGTGTCGAAAGTTACATCACCTTGCCTAAAACTATGTTATCATTGGTGATACATTATATCACAGAGGGGTTGACTCAATCCTTAGGTTTTGCTTAACTTTGGAATAAGCGGAGTCTGTACTTAATGATTGCCATAGTGGAACTTGTGGCAGTCATCTATCAGGGCTTGCGATAGCCCAGAAAATTTTGCATGCAGGCTACTTTTGGCCTTCAATTTTCAAAGATTGTATTGAGGCGGTCAAACATTGCCACCCTTGTCAAATCTATACTCAGAAATGCACGTGCATCCAGCTCCACTTTTTCATGTTATCAATGTTGGTACATTTATGAAGTGGGGCATTGATTTCACTACTTGTAAACCACCTTTGGTGGTGGATCACAAGTACATCATTGTGGCCGTCGACTATTTTATGAAGTGGGTTGAGGCCATGCCTACTTACAAAAATGATAGTGAAACAACAACCTTGTTTCTCTTCAACCAAGTTATTTCATGATTTGGTATCCCAAGAGAGATTCTCATTGACCATGGAAATCACTTCCAGAATCAACTGACGACGAAATTGGCTCTCAAGTTGGGCTTCCAGCAGGAGCATTCGTCTCCATATTATCCTCAGGCAATGGGCAAGTCAAAGATGTGAATAAGTCCCTTAAGACTATCCTGCAAAGGAAAATTCACAAAAATTGATCCAATTGGCACATCATGTTGTACTTGAAATTCTGGGCATACCGGACCTCGGTGAAGACTGCCACTGCTTTTATTCCTTTTCAATTAGTTTACGAGCTGGAATCTATTTTTCCTATCAAATGTGAGATTTTGTCTCTTAAACTAGCTGTAGAACTTCTTCCAAAGACATCGAGTCTCAAAGAATGCCTCGTTCATTTGGAACATCTTGATGAGCAATGTCGAGATTCTGCCATAATAAATGAAGCCCATAAGAAGAGGGTTAAAACTCAGTATGATAAAGTTGTTCGTCCTCAGGTTTTTTCTGAAGGCGACCTTGTCTTAGTCTATGATCAAGACAAAGATGCCCTGGGGGCAGGCATTTTCAAGTCTATGTGGTATGGTCCCTTTGTAGTCAAGTAAGTTTTGGGAAAGGGGCCTATGAATTAATTTATTTTGAATGGAACAAGCTGGCAGAGCCTCGAAATGGGCTCTACCTTAAGAAGTATTTTTCTTAGGTTTCGGCCGAGTAATTTCTTGTTTGTATATATTGTATTTTTGTCTGGCATTTTGTGATATCTACATTTTTTTATCCTTATTTATATCACCAATTTTTGAGAGTGATAATATTGCAACGATCATTTATTTATATTACATATGTTCACATTCCACGATTTGAGAATTCATTAGCAGACTCTATTGCTAATCAAGCATTAGATTGGCACATTAGTCATTCATCAAATTAAACAATATCAAAAAAATTTGAATCTGTATATATATCATAAAATTTCCTATGTATAGATAAAGTGTTCAAAACATAATATACAAAATTGGGACAAGATTCCCTCAAAATTTGGGTTCATGCCCATAATCATGTCCAATCATACATCGGTCCGTCTATCGACTCGGATTAGGATGAGCGGCTAAAAAGTTAACTACTGCATTGGCTACACACCAAAGTATGTGGATCCAGTGCCGTGGTACCCCTACCACGTGGTGCTACATCTCCTCAGGTAGATCCTCTATGGCTATCATAGGTACCCGGTGAGTCAGTTTCACCAAGTTTTTCTGAATTGCATATAGGACTCTCTCTCTGTCTCAGTTGTTGTCTCTTCGGCTCCTCTTCCATGACACCTATGCCTTGGAAATCCATCTGGTCTCACTGGACCTACATCTGGAACATGGTCATTTTTTTAGTATTTTGTCTCATCAAAAATATTTCTAAGTTCATTTCATATTAAAAAATCCAAAAAAATCTTAAAAATTTACAAAAACTTAAAAATTGTTACCTATGTCTCCCCATGCTATGTTTGGTGGTAACACTAAGTCTGGATATCCTCGAAATCCATACCAGCATAGGGGTAGTCGTTGTCTGTGATGATCTGTTGGTCCCACCAGGTGAAAAACTCATCATCAAAAGTCATCTTAGGCACGTCCCCACCTCCAAGGCATTTCATCAAGTCCACCCATTTTCCCATCCGTGGATCTCTAGGGCTACTGATGGAGACAAATATTTTGGGACGTAGCCCAGGTACCTTCTCGAAGAAGAATGATCATAAGATAGTTCCATATCCAAAGTTCTTTGTCTGACCCTTCTAAATATAGGTCAATTGGCTCTTCATGTTGGTTAGAAGAGATGTGCACCAGTCAAATACCATGGTAAGGCATTCCACTGCAAGGCTCATGGACACTCATGATGCTTGATGCAATGAAGTTGATCCATTTACCCTTGCAACGATAAATAGAAGAATCCTTAGAGATAAAATTTCCATGTGTTTGATTGGAATCTGACTTCCAATCTTCTCTGGGTGTCTGGGACAGTATATATGTACATAGTCTTCTATTGAAAGACTAATTCTTGTCCTGCCAGTCGAATGCACAACCTCACCTCTTCGAGAGAGACCTGTAATAAAGTATATTCCTTCAACCTCAATCTGTAGAGGCATCTGGTCTATCATGAAGGCATCATCCTCTGCACTCTACTAATGGATCAGTAGTTTGAGTGGGTGTGTGTTGGTTTTCATGTTTGGAATTTTGAAGAATTTCAATAAGCCATAGCCTCTCAGAGCATCTAGTGCATTTTGGTCATTCATTACCTCATTCTCAATTGTGGTATGCTCTCTTTCTCTCCATGTGATGGTCATCCTGCAAAAAAATGAGTTTCAGCTGTTAGTTTTTATGTTTAAACTTTAACTCACGTACATGCGAGTTCCCTTTACACATAGTCACATGTAGGGCCATCGTATACATGGGTATATCACATCCAACCTGCATGTATGCAGAGTTGGATTTTTGGGCATAAATTCCCATGCTCAAAACTTTAAGAAAAATTATAAAAATTATCACAAAACATTACAAGCATGATTTGAGTGTTACCTAATAACTTTGGTGCGATTTGAATGGTCCAATTTTTCAGAGGAAAGCTTGCTCCTTTTTTGTTCCACAACTCTTTGTTCCAAATAGAAATGAAAAAACTATGAGTCCAAAATTCATTATATAACTTTGAAATTACAAAATATTTTTTCAAAATTGGAATTTTGTCTCATGGAATTTTTTGACCTGTGGGCTTGGATTGTCGAGAATGGGTTGTTGTTTTAGGATATTTTGGAGACCTTCTTTAAGATGTCATTTCAGTCCCATGACTGCTGATCCGTCATGGTAGGTATCATTCACTCACTGGAATTTAGGTTAGGGAAAACCATTTTTCCACTGCATCTTGCATACTAGCCTACATTTAGCGATACATTAGCCATATGGTCGACCCCAATGTATCTTGGTTAGCAAACCATTTTCACTCACCGATTTTGAAATCATAATATGATGGTAGAGCCATTATTTGCATGGGTATCTTAGTTAGAATCTCGCTGACGTTGGTTTCCCATGTGGTTATATTGAGTAGGCTCGAGAGTCCTCTTTAGTCCCGCCATGACTTATGCATTGAAGACACATTCTCTTTTCTTCCACGCTGATTTCTGGCCTTATACCCTAGAGGCTCCTTTGTGTTGAGTTGTACTACTACATTGCATTTTGACTATTTGCACCTTTTTGGCCTTGAGCCAACTTCACGTGGACTCATGTTTAAGCCACTTATTTGACCATGCCTTCTACAAAGTCAACCATGCAATCACTTAGCTTCTGCAGCTTGACGCATCCTTTTACCCATGGAAAGAACATCCCTTTGAGTGTCCTTGACTAGTTCTGCCTCCCTACATTGAGCATAGGAATGTTCCTCTCCCAGGAATTAGATCATCTATTTTTTTGACACTCATTCTTTCCACTGTACTATAACATTCTTTTATTCTTTTTCCAGCTTAAAGAAAAAGACGAAAAATTATATATTCCAAAAAAAGTGAGAACGGGACAACATTCCCATCTTTTGTTAGCAGCTAGATTCAGTCATGTCGCCCTTAAAGAAAGCACTCAAAAGAAAGTCTCTCCTCCATTTTGGTTGGGATTTAGTTTGACTTAGGTATGCCTTAACCTTGTTATTGAGTCAATACTCCTCTGACTGGTTACCTCTTCCAATCATATGGAGAGTTTGCTCATGCCTCCTACATGACAAACTTATACAGAGTTATCATATGTTGCCATATAGTCATCATTGAGTCGTGCTTTTGTTCAAGGGAAGTAAGCCTGAGTTGGCCTCTCTGTGGTGTCTCTTGACCTATTTTTCAGTCAGCCATCCCTGGTTGTCAGTGTCATGTTTGCCATCACATTAGTTATATTGGTCCTTTGCTTGTGTCGGTTTGACAAGGTCTCCATTGACTTCTTGCTGGCGGGTCATTTCCTTATCAACGACGACATATTGCTCTAAGGGTAGGCCTAGAGCTGCAACTTGGTCCTATTTTCAATATTGATAGGTCACCTTGAGCTCAGTTGTTGTTGTTACTCTTCCATTGCTTTTACTTCACCAGTGCTATTACTCTGCTGTTGATGTTACTCCATTGGTGATGTTACTCTTTCGTTGTTGTTACTCCATTGGTCCTTTTACTCCATCATTGTTCTTACTCCATCGGTGTTGTTACTCTACCGTTGCTGTTACTCCATCGATGTTGATACTCCGCCATTGCGGTTACTCTGTCGGTGCTATTACTCCGCTGTTGCTGTTACTTCGTCGGTGCTGTTACTCCGCCATTATCGTTACTCCATCAGTGTTGTTACTCCATCGTTGCTGTTACTCCGTTGGTATTGTTACTCCACTGCTATTGTTACTTCATCAGTGCTGCTACTTCGATGTTGTTGTTACCCCATTGGTGCTGTTACTCCCCCATCACTATTACTCCACTAGTCATTTTTGCTATTAATCCACCACCAGGTAGGTCGCTAGGTACGCCTCCATTGACTCTTATGGATTTAATTAAAATATTCCATTAAAGATACTAGTATGTGCCACAGAAGGCCACAATTAAGTTGGGGGGGTCTCGTCATAAAGAAACAATGATGTATTATTAATCGTATTCATACCACATCATTACCAAATCCAAAGGGAACTGGAATAAAAAAAATATTGTGATTTCGTAATTATGTTTTGATGCATTGGGATTTGAATTCATATGCCAAAAACCTCATTGGTCTTTCCCCAATACACTGCCTTTAATTACTATAATCATTCAGTTGTACTACCATAACTCGCCATCATTAACTACGTTTCTCGAGAATTTACCCATCACTTTCACCACCCCACTTTTATCTCGTGGCCATTATGTTGTTACCGTCGCCACTGTTAGTGCAAATTGCGGCTACTCTTCCCCTACCAGCCAACTATGTCCACGATGCTGTTACCATTTCTACAGTGATGTGTGGGTTAGCGATGTGCCATGAGTTAAAGGATACAACCGTGTTTTCAAACAACAGGGAAGTATGGAAGAATTTTGTAAATGCAGGTTGGGACATCTATCTTGACAGGTTGCAAGGGTTCAACGAAACAGTTGCAATTGAATTTTCACTCAATTTAGGTGAGGAGAGCTCTCAGGTTTGGGGAATAGAAATCCCTATTACAGAGGAAGCCATTGAGGTGGTCGGGCTACCACAGCAAGGACAAAGCTGGTTTTCAGGAAGAACCTCCCTCTTGGAGTTCCTCGAAGCATTTCTGCAAGTTGGAGAGGACGTCATCAAGAAAGGTCGAGGGTATGACAGAATTCATTGCGACACACATGGGGTGATGTAGCAGGTCTTGTAATGAGGTATATAACCTACGAAGGGAGGTATACCATTGTATTTAAATACCATTTCAGAGTGTTGGCTCACCTCCGGTTTTTGTAGTCAGAAGATTTTTCATTAAACATGCCTTTATTCTTGCTAAAAATCCTCCAGCTGAAGGCACAATTTGCTCGGCGTTCACAGCAAGTTTCCGCAGTTATCACCAACCATGGGCTAGTTCGGCTATTGGTCATGCATGCAATTTCCCAATTTCAAATCCCGTGGGAAACATTCTGGGAATGTACAGAGGAAGAGATAGGAGCTATTATAGCCTCTATAGGGGAAGAGCCAAAAGCAATGGGGGAAGAGCTGGAAGAAATAGAGGAATATCTGAAAGAAATAGAGGAAGGGCTAGTAGCAAAGGATGAATATGTGGATCAAGAAGAGTAAGAGGAAATAGACATGGATACTAAGGAGTCAGAACAAAACAGAGAGCTTAAATAGGAAAGGGCAGTCGAGGCTATTACACAAGAACCAGCCTCAATTGTGGAACCAATGGAAGAAGAAGTGTTGCAGCAAGAGAGAGCTAATAAAGACGAAGTCATTAGCACCATGGCCGAGGCTGTCCTGCAAGAACCAGCCTCAACTGTGGAGCCAAGGGAGTAAATTGGTAGCACCATAATGGGAGAAGAGGTACCACAGTAGGCTGAGGTAGAAGAAATTGTGAACATTACGGTCAAGGATGTCCCACAAGAACCAACCTTGACCATGGAAGCAATGGAGGAAGATGGACCAAGACAAGAGGGGCCCAAGGCTGAAGGAACCATGGGATCAACAAGAGGAGAAACTATGGTCACAATAGATGGGGTCGACACAGTGATACAAGAGTCCAATTTCATCAATGTTGGGCTAGAAGAAACAGTGCCAACATTAGTTTCTCAAGAAATGTTGGATACGGGTGGTGGTGTCACACAAGAACCACCACCAACCTGTCTGACTCTGGAATTTATGGAGGAATTAAATCCTGAGGTCAACACTATTCCACAAGAATTAGTGTTAACCTCCAGATAGGAAACCATACAGGAGGAAATCTCAACCCAGAGCGGCGTTGTTGCAGATAAAGGAAAAGAGCTTAAGGTCACAACCAATGCCAGGACAGACCAAGCATAAAACTTCTTTCAATTCCTTTTTTATTTCTCCATTTTTAGAGGGGCAAGGGTGTCTCACTCTCCCCGACATGCAGAGGAGGAGTTTTCCATTCCTCCTATTTTGAAGTTTGATTATTTGATCAAAGGACCAGTTTCTGCAGGTTTGTTGGCTACAGACTCCCAGTGAGACCTTCCCGAGGGTCAAAGGGAGGAAGGACAACCCGGAGAGCCACAAACACAGCAATTGGGTGAGGAAAACATTGTTTGGGAAACATGTATGTAGAAACCTAGAAGAGAGGAAGAGACAGGTGTTCTTGAAACAAGGAAACTAGGAGGGGAGATGCCAGCTGAAATGCCGATGGATATCCATCCAATGGATCCACCACCTACTGAGATAGCTTCATAGTGAGTTGAGGTAGTGGTCAAGAAGCAAGCAACTGCTCTTGAGGAAGACGGACCAAGCAGAGAGGTTCCGACAATTGAACTTGAGGATACTCCCTCAAGTAATCCAACACCTACTAAACTAGTGGCAAGATCGGTTGAGGTGGTTGTGAAGCAAGAAATGATTGAGGAAGAGTGAATAATGGAAGAAAACCTGACAGTAGGTCTAGCAGATATCCCCTTGGGTGACCTACCTCCTGCTGAACTGACTATAGTACCATATGAGGTGGTGGTTAAGCAGGAATGGATAGAGTTGTGAAAGAAACGAAGGTTGCCTGTTAAGCAGAAATATCAGTTGCAATTCAGGGATGCGATGTGGCTAAAAACAGAGGTTAGGAGGCTGAGAAGACAGGTTTACCAGCTAAAGAAGCCCAAAGCCACGATGGACGAAGCAGAAACATAGGTGGACAATGTGGCGGAAACCTCTGTTGCCACTAGGATAGACCTTATCAAGCATTTGTTCAAAGGATGTGAGTTGTTTTTGATGGCCGAAGTTCAAACTTGGAAATCCACTACAGCTCGATATCAGAATCAAGTGAAGAGAACCTAGGAACAAGCATGCAAGGATATTTTCAAATATGTGGAGCGCATAAACATATTGCAATTGAGGCATGCAAAGAAGTAGCTCAAGGTGGAGTTGATGGAGGGATAAGTGACAAAATTGAAGGATGACAAAGAACAAATGTTCAGCTTGGCACAAGAGGTAATGGCATGTCTCCCTCCTGCTTCTAGATATGATTTTTTCTTGCATGAGCAATTTCTTTTCTTATGTTTGGATAGCCCTAAGAAGGAGATTAGTTATGAGATCAAGGATGGTGTACAATTCCTTTGGATATTGAGGGCTTATGATTTGGCAACTCAACATTTGATGTGTGAGCTTTATATGCATGGATACCTTCTGCGTGCAGACAAAGAGTTTAATCCAGTCCCATATGTTGGGGACATTCATTTAAGGGCTCTCACCTCTTATACTCTTAATCAGATAAGTTGGCAGAAGTCTTCCAATATATTTGAGTCAAATTAGACCACGAAGCCTCTTATGATGAGAAGGGAGCATGAGCGGTCAGTGACTATGTGCAATCAACACAACACCTTTTTAGAAATTGAGGGAAACAGAGAACGAATGTTGAAGATACAAAAGTGGTGCATTCATCTTTGTGTCAAACAAATAGTCATGTTTCAATATGAGGCCCTTGACAGTTGCCAAAAAAGGTGGATGATGTCACCCACGTCTGTCTGGAATAGGGAACCGTTTGGAGCACCAAATTTTGCACGGGCACTAAGTAGGGTGCAAAGATACATGGCATGCATCCAAACATGTGGGGTCCGATGGATGGGAATCCGGTTCTAGTTCCCTATCATTTGGTTGCTAGCAGAGCACTATACCCCAGCATATAAAGTACCAAACGATTGGTGGAAGGAAGTTCTTCTTTCAAAAGGGTATAAGGTTCCAGGAACATACATGGTAGAGGAATATGATCTTGCCCAAATTCACGAGGCCCACAGAATATCCAATCCAAACCTGCGGAGGTGGTGAGCTACATGAGGGCATGCAAAAGGCTAGTTGGGGGGAGATGTTGGGCACAAAATCTACTTACCTTTTCCCTACATTTCCACTCATGTTTCCATCTTTTTTTCACTCATTAACATGTATCTATTATGCTAAACCTATGAGGTAACCCTCCTTTCTCCGTCTCTTGGAGTATTTAATTAATGAAGTAAAGTCATGAGGGTTTTACCTATGTGGTCCACTAAAACTTGTTATGTCAATAAATTCCAGAGAATAGGTGTTGATCTCCCGACATATAGCGACAGTTCCGTGATTCACAACAGTTGTTCAATAGCGCTAAAACAAAATAACCAATTTGCAGATGTTTCCAATATGTTTTGGATCATTTATGTTCTTGCTCTCTCGGCACTAGTGCTATTTTAAACTGATTTATATTTTTGGCCATGTAGTTGCCAGGTTTTGGGGAAGATGTTATCACCCCTTGTATTGTATAAAAGATGGATCATTCTTGTGTGAAGGGTTAGCCGTACTAGGATATGTATTGTAACACCTTTTCTTCAAATTAATAAAGTATACATGCTTTGTTGTTCTATCTTGGGTTGTGAGTAAACGGAACCCTGATCAGAGAGCTAGGCCCACTCCTCTGATCAAGTGCTGTGTGTTTCCTTCTGTGTGTGTTATTTTATTTGTTGTATTTATTTCCTTGTTGTTGTTATAGATTACATAGATTTTTGTGAATGACTTTTCAAGTTCTGCAGTTCATTTTTATTACTGTTACAATGATTCTTTGATTCTTATTCACAAACCCATGGTTGATGAAAGATTGTAACCTTGCTCCTGCATATACCTTGTGAGTTACCTTGGAAAGAGTATGCACCTGGATTGATGAATTAATGTACGAAAAGGGTTGAAAAATTCATTCATACCTGGAAAACAACAGATCCTTTACAACTTTATTACAAAACTTGACCCAAAATATGGGCTTTTATCCCCAAAATTATCCTTGGGGGATCCTATTCCAAACATGTTCGAATAGACCTCAAATGATTACTATGTAAAATAGGTAGATATAGGTCATGGGGCTGCATGACAATATTAAGGGCGATATTATCTAGAAACAATGTGAGGATAAGAACCTCCAAGAAGAGGATAGGGCCCATTTGCAAAAGGGTGAGGGGGCTTTGGATGCAGAAGAGGATAAGTAATTTTCCATAATCTTCATCATATTAGACAATTGGTGAGAGATAATCTGAATCCATGCATGCCTTATATATATTGTAGGTTTTTTTACCACACCCTAGAGGATTTCCCACAATTATTAGTGAAATGGTGGATAAGTGCAAACCAAATGTGTATATGATTACAACAGAAACCCACCAAGACTAGCCGCAAGTGTGCGCAATGATTAGAGGTGGGACCAAGACATGTATGGATCCGTTGAGCCCACCAAAACATCCTCATTAGTGGGTGTTAAAAGCCACAAATAATTCTACAATGTTCAACCCCACAAAAGAGAATCAAATGTAGAAGGAAGCAAAGAAGGATTTCATAACCATAGAATGGGGAGCATCGAGCTCAAAAAAGAAGCTATGGGGCCACTATTATATTATGCTCCACCAATATTTGGCGAACCCTTACATGAGGTGATGCCATGGAAGGTAATCCCGATCCAAAAATTCTTGAGGCGCTCTTTGAATTCAATGAGAAATGAATAGGAAATTGAGAGACTACGTCAGATCATTGATCACTATTCCCAAGAAATTGTGGAAAATTGTGGGTAGGAAAAGGAAGATAACTCCACATAGTTAGCTCTAAAGAAAATAAAGGAAGTGTTACACAAAAGGTGCACCAACGAGGAATTTAGATGTAAGACTTAGATAGTTGAACATGACATGGATAATGCCATCTAGATTTAGGTATTGATGTTAATATCCTGGAAAAGAAGACCTAGGAATTGATGGGAAATCCTAAGCTTGTATGGTCATCGATGTGGAAATAGTGTAGGCACCTGCTACAAATTAATTTTGTTTTGGATGCTGGGGAGTATGTAGAATGATACACCAGTGAAGATTCCCCAAATAATCATTTGGAGAAGTGTGATGTCCTCAGTATTATTGCAACAACAATGTTACAACTCTCAAGGGTCTCATCTTTAACTATCAACCTGAGATTTGTAAAAACTTAATAGGGGCCAACACTATATGTGCAACATGCACTGCTTTTTTATTTTGTTTATTTTTATGTAGATAAAAATACTAAAATGAAATCCAGATGTATAAAGACCAAGATGACTAATCTATTCTATAGGAAAATTACAATTGTGGGAAATAACTTGCTAAAAGGAAAATGGAATTCATGCTTAGGCTACTTGGAATAAAGGAAGGGACACTCACACACTTCTACATTATCTACAATGAAATGAAAGAACACTTGCACACATATATGCTATCTTTTCAAGGAAAGAAAAGTACGTTGCTGAAATGAAAGTTAGTAAACAAAAAAACCTAATTTGCTTAAAAGGAAGTTTTTGAAAGAAAACCGATTAAAACCATACACAAGGTATCTATACCTCCAAGTTCCATTATCAGTGTTCTCGAAATGTTGTGATATACCAAAGAATACAAATATGAATTTCTTGCAATTATAAGTGAGTGTGAAAGGATAGTTACAAAATTCTACAAGCGTACCTATTTTACTATAGGAGATAGTCCAACAAGCATGTCACCAAGTGACTAAAATATTGAGAAGCCAGGAAGCTATGGAGGCATTAGGAAATGAAAAAATGAACATGTTATCACTTAGAACTAAAAGTTTGATACAGATAATTACATGCCCTAGTTTGATGACAAAGGTCTATGTTAAAGTTGGTTTCATTTTTATTTGTCTCAATTAGGATTGGGAGTTTTAAAGGTTTTTAACTTAGATCATATTCCACTCCTTTTGGTTTTCCTCCGCTCATCATTATTCCATAAGACATGTCTTGTCTTATCCGAGTCACCGTGTCTTTTAGTGATTTCGTAGCACAATGTCATTTGCCCATTTTGCAGCGCAATCATGGTCTAGTATTTTCGCAGCATGTCATGATCAAGCATTTTCGCAGCACATCATTAAAAAATATAACTAATAGTGTTGCGAAATCATGGATTCGTGCATTTCACAGCGAATATTTCCCAAAATGTCAAGTCTGTAGGTGAGTCAGCATTTGTGTCCACTCATGTCAGTTTGAGTACCTCTTGAATCATGTCTGAACATTCATTTTCCGCTACTCCACCAATAGATTTTTGATATGCACGGAAATATCATTCCCAAGAGATTTTACCGTGCATAGTCCTTAATAATGGTCGTGAGTGTTGCATGAGTGACCAGTCATGTTTCAATTTGAATTTCAAGTGAGGATGTTCAAGCGAGCCTAATTACAAGCGAGGCTGAATAAAAAAGAGGAGTTGTCTCACCATCTCGACCGAAGCTGTTAGAATTTGGCTGTGAAGATATCAAAGTGAAAATGGAGAGAAAGGAGCACAGATCCAACAAATGTCAGAGGAATGAACCTGAAGGCCTAGACATAACGTTGAGAGATGAAGGCGTGAAGAAAGCGTTCAAAGATGCCGGGTGCTGGAAATTTTGTAAAAAGCTACAAGGGGGGCATGCACAGGTAACTAAGGAATTTGCTCTAAATTTCACTGGTTTGAATTCAAAGGTAGCCATGTTAGAGATAGCGGTTTCTCCAGAAGCAATAGCCGCTGTAACTGAGATCCCAAGAGGACGGGAAGAATGGTTCAAAAATTTTAAATTTGATAGGAATCCTTGTAAGGAGTTCTTAAAAGAGGCATATGTAAATGAAGACTTCACAAAAGCAGTGCCTAGGTACTATGTCAAGGAACATTATGCTCTTCTTCTCACCTGCATACAGAAGTATTTGACCTGTGAAGGAAGGTACAATAAGGTTTATCCTTACCATTTTAAACTACTCTTGCATTTTACGAGAAAGTCTCCATAGACATTTCGTTTTATTTATTTCGCAGTTTAAGTAAGATGTGTGATAAGGTGCAGCTGAGGAAAGAGGACTATGAAACCTCTTTATTTCATCATGGTTTGATTAAGTTGCTAGTTTTAGATGGCCTCCAAAAGATAGGCAGAGACCGGAATTCGTTTATTTTCATGGCTGGATTCCAAAGCAAGACTGGCCTTACTCCACAACCAGCCAGAGAACTCACCATAGCTGAG
Organism: Pinus taeda; assembly: GCA_000404065.3. NCBI lineage: Eukaryota > Viridiplantae > Streptophyta > Pinopsida > Pinales > Pinaceae > Pinus > Pinus taeda. The sequence continues at coordinate 52,701 of APFE030063953.1, forward strand.
CTTCAAAAGGAAGTAAGAGGTAAAAAGAAAACCAAGTCACAGCTAAGAACACCAGTGAAGCCACTAATCATTCAAGAACAACCTCAGCAATCAACAAAGGAAAAAACTCAGGGTAAGAAGACTGTACC
>APFE030063953.1:54828-147967 GCA_000404065.3 Pinus taeda
GAGACTGGAATTCTTTTATCTTCATGGCTGGATTCCAAAGTAAGACTGGTCTTACTCCACAACCAGCTAGAGAGTTTACCATAGCTGAGCTTCAAAGGGAAGTAAGAGATAAAAAACAAACCAAGCAACAGCTACCAAAACCAGTAAAGCCACTAATCATTCAGGAACAACCTCAGCAATAAAAAAAGAAAAAGACTCAGGGTAAGAAGACTATACCTGAAGCAAGCAAACCTGAAGTAGCCTCAAGGGTAAGGACAAGAAGCCAAATTAATAAAGAAAAAGGTAAACCTATAGCTGTTGAAGAGAGCCCTGTATCTAAGGCAAGCCTGAATGATTTATTACAGGCTATTGAATTAGAGCAGTCCAAACCAATTCAGATTGATTTGACATAGTCACCACAGGAAAGTGTTAAGAAAACCAAGGCTTCAAAAAGGCTTAAGTTTGATGAGCCAGCCCAGGAATTTATTTTTAAACCTAGAAGAACTATGACCAGAAAATTCCAGCAGGTACAAGAAGCACTTCCCAGAACAGAGAAAACAGGGGAAGGGACACGACCCCGGCAAAAGAGCAGCACAAATAAAGTAGCCATCACATCTCAAGGAGATTATGTGGTAGCCATGAAAATCCAAATAGAAGCAGCTGAAGAAGAGATTAACCAACTGAAGAAAGCTGCTAGAGACCTGAAGGCAGAGCTAAGCCGGTTACCTAATAAGTGAATTCGCTTCTCAGGAAAGGTTTTGTTCCTAATTTTTGTTAATTTTGCTTAATCTTAGTGTTTTGAAGATATTTAAATCCCTGCTACACATATGAAACATCAAAGGGAGTTTTTTGGAAATCGATGATTGGGTGATATAAGTTCTCGGGTCAAAAAGCAAGCTGTTTTAAATAAAACAGCAGTTTCGTAGCGCGCTACGAAACTGCTGTAGATGATGATTTTTAACGCAGACAAACAGTTTGATATTATGAGCGGGAGTTTTTGAAAAAGAGACACCTGTCCATCACTACAGCCTACAACATGTCTAAAACGTGGCAACGTTCCATACCTTGGGTTATTAAAGGCTTAGAAAAGTGCTGTTACATGTTCGAGCAAATTGTGGAAAACAGAAGTCGAGAAGCAGGGGACATCTCCTAATACCACGGGGCAGATAGGGATTCAGTGTTCAAGGTCAATATGGCGTATTTAATATCCAGCTCAGCCAAATCTAAAGAAGACAAGGTGTCAAAGAACGAGGAGTAGCCACTATGGCATGGAAAGAGAGTTAGAGTCCTAGTTAATCTAGAACTTTTTTAAAGTTCCAGTCAGCACTTTATTTGTATTTAACAGTCAGTTAAATAGCTGATAGGTGTCATTAGAGATAAGGATCGAGTTATTAAATTCCCCTCACGCTGGAGGAGGAAGCTCGAATTAGTTAGAATAAGGATTCTATATATAGCTGAAACAACAATGTAATGAGGGTTGGAAATTTGATAACAGAAGTACTGTTTTAGCTTATGTAAAGACCATTTTCAGTAATATAAATCATCTACTTTTCTTCTCAGGATTCATGAAGGATTTGTCATGTTCAGGATGTGTGTTTTGTTCTTTCCTTAATGTCTTTTTACAGTTGCATGGATGCATAATCACTCAGAATTCACTGATTGTGCTCTGACTTCCTGTATGCATGTGTGAACTGTGGTTTTATGTAAGTTGTATTCTGAACATTAAATGCTAAGTGCCCTGACTTCTATGTAAAGGTAGTGTCATTGTTTATTGAAGTATGATTGACTCCATAGGCCCAATGGAAACTTGTGTAATGTTTATCCAGCCTTTATATTTGTCCATGTTGTTACATCACAAGAGTTAGCCATCTTATCATTAATCAAAATCAATAACCCTTTTGAGAGAGCCCTCTCAGGCTAAGGAGGCTAAGCCTTAGTCAAAAGCTTGGTTTGAAATAGTTACTTAGAGTCGACCTGACCAACAGCCTATCAAGCTTGATTTTGAGATAACAGAACCTATTCAAAGAATCAAAACAAATGATTTCAAGTCGAACATAGAAAAACCCAAATCTATGTGTTTTATTGATCCGAATTGGATCACTATATTTTCTTTCATCCATCTCAATGCATTTGGAGTGGAAAAAGTGGAGAAATAAGCTCATGGGACTGTTTTTACCGATGTGACCCAGTTTGGAAAAACAGGGTTTGAAACCTTCTAGGACTGTTTTGAGGCATCAAATGACATTTTTGGGTGGTACAAATTTATTTATATATTGTAGCACCTTTTAATGATATTCTACACATATAGATATTTCCAATGGTGCAAGAATTGCATCAATAGGAGTTTGTTTGAAAACATTATAACACTCAGAAGTTCACCTTCCTGTTTTCGCACCATAGTTTGGGAGGATGCCACACCAAACCCCATTATTCATAAAAAATGGGCTAGCCACATGTTTTTGATGTAAAATACTCTAGAATTTTCTATTTTGTAACTCTGTTTCAGAGTTGATGTAGTTAAACTTAATCACTAGTAGGTTATCGGGATGTGTTATAATCGGGCCACTAGGAGGAAGTGACATTCCATTCTTTCGAGAGAATTTGTTCCATAGATGAGAAAAGATAGCTAGGAGAGATAGGAGGTAGAGCTCACAGAGAGGATCTATGCACTGTAGCAACCCATGGGCCACATGCATTACTTCTTTGTACCTGCAACCATATTTCCAAACAGAGAAAGAGAGTGAAGCAGCCTCACCTTCTAGTTGGGTTTTCTCTCGAAAGGGTTTCCCAGAGAGAATATCTTATGTATTATGTGTGTGTGATCTTATTTTTTCATTCTATACTTTTTTCTTGATTTAATTTTACATGCATGCACTAATTACAATTAATTTTACAAATCTAGGAATTAAATAAAATTGTAATAGTGTAGAACCTAAAATTTTAATATAATGTTGTCAGATCTGTTGTGATAAACTGTCCAGTGGAATATCCATAGATTTTTCGGGATAATTTGGTATTATAGTGGGTTTCTATGGGTATTTTGTGGATATTGTAGGGATCTAGATCAGTAATGACGAAAATTGTAAAACCCTAATCATGGATGATGAATCCATAAAGGAACCTCGTGATCCTGTAGAGGTGAGGTTTTCACGACTCGAAGAACAAGTCTTGGATATAAACCGCAATGTCAACCTCCTCATGGTGGCCCTAAGAAATAAGCTAGGGATATTTTGAGAAGAAGGGGGTTCAAATGCATATGAAAAATCAAAAGTGGAATCAGGAGATCGAGAAGACACATATAACCAACTGAAGAAAGAACCCAGAAAAGATCAACCGTGTTCAAGTGTCATGAACCAATCCATGTTTAAAGTGGAATAAAAAGTTGATATCAAGCCATACCATGGCAAGATCGACACTCTAACGTTGATCCAATGGTTGCAACAACTAGAAAAATATTTTAGTGTCCGTCAAATCAAGGAAGGGCAGAAGATCTCATTCTTGTGGCTGGAATTGGAGGGCCATCCACTGACTTGGTGGGAGAACCACGTGAAAACCCTTAGGTTGGAGGGATAACCTCCAGTGACTATGTGAGAGGATTTCAAAACCCTCATTAAGTCAAAGTTTTATCCCATTTGGTATGTGGAAGACTAGTGGATCCGATGGCATTAATTCAGGAAAAAGTCAGGCCAAAGCATGCTGGAGGACACCACAAAATTCATAAATATCACTATAATGTTGGGTATCTCTCTAAAAAACCTAAATGTCCTCCTCAAGTATTTGGGAGGTCTACACTACCATATACATGAGGAAGTGATGGTGTTCAAGCCCAAAACGGTGGACGAGGCTTGTGTATAGGCATAGTACCATGAGAACATAGGCCTAAAAAGAGAGAAATCAAGTGGATCAAAGCAAAATGAGAAACAATGTGCTTCTAAGAAGGGGAGAATAAGAAAAAAGGGAGGAAAGATAAAAATACGGTAGCCAAAACACACCAGTGTAAATATCCTATCAACCACTGCAACCACTGCAATATTGATGGCCATACAGAGGAGAAGTGTTGGAAATTTCATCCAGAGATAAACCCAAAGAGCAAGATGATCTGAATGGAAAATGGCATCCACCCATGGTATTCATACATCCATTGTATTTTTCCACTCATGGAATTTAACTATGATATTTTAAGTGGAATCTACCCTTGGTATTCATTCACCCATGGTATTTGCCCATGGCATTATAAGTGGCATTGATGCTTGGTATTCATCCTCCCATCGTATTTATCCTCTCATGGAATTTACCCATGGTATTGTAAGTGACATCCACCCATGGTATTCATTCACCCATGGTATTACCCACCCATGGCATCTACTTGTGGTATTATGACCAAAAAAAGCTATAAGTAATAAGTCACATTTTGTAAAAGGATAGATTGTCCACCACAATGTAGCCTTTATAATTATTATCTATTTTAATTAAAAACTTTCTTTATGGTTTTTTTTATTGGGTTTTATCCTCTTTTCCTTCTGGCATTTCCATTTTCAGATCCTAGGGGCCTCACCCCAAGATCTCGATCAGTGGTATCAAATTCAGGTTATGATTCCATAGGAATGAGGGTTTGATGCATCTTTCAGTTTCAAATTTTTGCAGTAATATTCAACAAACTTTAGGCGCGTGCTACGTCCTGCACATAGCATTTTTTTTGGGCCAAGTGGGAATTCTTTTTCTTTTTTCACTTTTTTTATAGGAATGTTTTTGGGCAGAACGTTTTCAGATCAGATATGAAAATTTTGGTGTAAACTTAAAAAAAAATAACAGATATGAATTCCTTGTGAAAAAATACCCAATTTCCAAAATCAAATTGGCCGAATCAGAGTCTAGATGAGGGAGATATCGCTGATTTAAAATTAGCTATGTTGTAGAAATTTTTTTCTAATAGTAATTCGTGGACGGGGTCTCTCCTATCATTTTTTGCATCTTTTGTGTAGAATTTCACGAAAACGATTGTCTATCTGAGCTCCTCTCGAAAAATCACTCAATTTCAAAAAAAAAAAAATTGGTTTAAATAGAGTTTGGATGAGGGAGATATCGGTGATTTAAAATCAGCTATTTTTTCATAATTGTTTCTACAATGAGACAGTTGCATCATGAATATGATGTTTTAGATTATGCAGATAGGGATTTCAATCATATGGGAAGATGCATAATGATCATTCTATTTCCAAAAATAAGTTATAATATATATTCTGAGTTATTTCGACTAAGTTATGCCCATTTTAAATCTAGAGCGACATTCAGAGTGGGTTCCCTTTGAATATGTGCCCTCCCACCCTACTTTAGTAGGCACCTGCTTCACATTCATCAGTTTTAGTGTAGAAGCATCCAACTTGGGTTATTTGGAGACATTCCCTCCCACCCTAGGATATGTAGGCAATTGTTACTTTATGAACAATCAACATTGTGGTTATGGGTCAACCGCACAAAATCGTTGCCATCGAAGTCCATTTGCTAGGATGTACATTGTTAGTATCACAGTTGGTCACAAGCATTACAGGGTATCTCTATCCTCAAATCTTATTTTTCATGGTTATGGGTCATCCACAAACCCACACTTCATTGAATTCCATTTTCTAGGATGGACACCGTTAGTATCATAGTTGGTCACAAGCATTATAGGGTATCTCTATCCTCGGATATTCATTTGTCATGGTTATGGGCCATCCACAAACCCACACTTCATTGAAGTCCATTTTCTAGGACACAAACTGTCAGTATCATAGTTGGTCACATGACTACAAGGTATCTCTATCCTTGGATCTTCGTTCATCACGATTATGGGTTAACCACACAAAACACTTCTCTTTAGTGGCTCTTCATATTCAACAAAGGCTTCTTAGGAGGGAACTTCACGCAATGGGGGCCATTACCTCTTAAGGAGAGAGGAATGATCCAAATGGAAAATGGAATCCACCCATGGTATTCATCCATCCATTATATTTATCCACTCATGGAATTTACATTGATATTGTAAGTGGAATCCACCCTTGGTATTCATTCATGCATGGTATTTTCCCATGGTATTGTAAGTGGCATCAGCCCTTGGTATTCATCCTCCCATTGTATTTATCCACTAATAGAATTTACCCATGGTATTGTAAGTGGCATCGACCCTTGGTATTCATCCTCCCATCATATTTATCCACTAATAGAATTTACCCATGGTATTGTAAGTGACATCCACCCATCATATTGATTCACCCATGGTATTTACCCACCCATGGAACTTTCTTGTGGTATTGTGACAAAGAAAAGATATAAGTAATAAGTCACATTTTGTAAAAGGCCAGATTGTCTACCACAATGTAACCTTTATAGTTATTATCTGTTTTAATAAAAAAAAATCTTTATGGTTTTTTTATTGGGTGTTATCCTCTTTTTCTTTTCCCATTTGAATTTTTCAGATCTTGGGGACCTTCCATTAAGATCTAGATCAATGGTATCTTTTGTCAACTTTGCTTGAGCCTCTCCCCCAAGATCCAGATCACAAGAAGAAAGATAACAAGAAGAAGAATCTCATGGCCACTAATTTAAGAAACCAAGTTGAAAGAAGCTTGGACGTGGATGAGAAGATTGTTTGTATGTCAATGCAGAAGTGATCTAGGTGGATCCAAGGACACACGCAGGACAAAGAGGGCTTATGGAAGCTCTAAAATCAAAATGATTAGAATGTTTTTGAACCAAGACTAGAGCATAGATCTCGTCATCCTGATCATGGTGGTGTGAACAGATCAACAAACTGAGCCCGGATGAGGAAGATAGAGGCAGTGAAAGTTTCGGTTGACTTTTGCTGGCTGGGCAGGCTTAATGGAGACACGATTTGGAAGTTTTCCGGTGGATGGAATCCAACCAACTCTAGCCAGATTCTGGGCGAAATTGCAGCCTCATTAAAATATCTCCTTCGGTCAAAAACCTTGACTTTCAAAAACTGCCATATTGTTTTTTTAAAACAAAAATTATTAAAAAAAGGGTGGCAGGCCACCAACCCCACCACCCATTTTTGTATCATATGTAATGTTATGGAGAGGCGAGCCACAACCCCCAGTCCCTACCCCCATACCATGAGCCATTACCATTACACATGGAGAATTAGGTGGTGGGCTGACCCTTGGGGCACGGACCCAACCACAACACATTAAATGAAACCGCCACGTTGTGAGGGTTGCCATTGGAGCGAAGGTGAGGTGGGTGGGCCACCGAAGGTGGGACCAACCCAACATTGCTTCCAAAATCAATATGGCTTTTATGTAAAATGGGAGGGGGCTGGGTTTGGTCACCTGATGTCCTCCTCAACAAATGGATTGCTAACCACTCCGACAATGGAGTTTTTTTGTAATCTCCATCCAAAAACTTATAAATAAACTCATTTTTTCCCATTATGCCCAAGCATGGAGGAACTTGAAGTGGGCACACAGACTGAGATATAGTATTTTTTAATGGTTTTGAGGGTGGAACCATGAGCTTGAGAAAAACACAGGCAGAACCATGATTGGGTGAAATTCTCAGGAGGGTGAAATTTTTGCAGTGTCCAAATTGGACAAATTTTATGTCGATCTTACACCTCTCAGCGACACGAACCTGATGGCATAGTTAGTTTCCTGATCTGAGCAGCAGATTTGTAGAGGACCTAGAGGAGGTAATCTTTAACGAATCTAGGGGGAATCTAAAATATTCCTTCAGCCGCAGATTTTCATTTTCTCAGAATTCAAAAATTTGACTGTCGATTTTACACTATTCGACACCACAAATCTGATGGTGCATTCAGATTTTCCATTTTCTCATTTCATTTTTCGGCCACTTTTCCAAGTGGAGTGCATGTGTCAGCATTCATGTGCGAGCAACCATTTCCATGAGATTCGATGCCCTGAGATTGATGGTACAACCAGCTTCAACAGTTTGATATCCTTTTCTTCAGATGGCCTCAGGATGTGAGGTATATGCAGTATATTCATGTACTTATTTTGTCTATGTATTGTGTTGCACAGGGACTTGATGTTTGATGAGGGGTCTTGTTTCTTACTTATTTTCATGATTCCTGCTTGATGTGATGTAGAATCTTTTGTGGCGTGTACTTGTTTTCATGATTCGTCATGTTTTGTTTGAGATCCATTTGTGGTTATGTTGATGGGATAATCATGTGTCTCCATGTATGATTGCGTAGAAATCCATTTTATGCCATGTTGGCGAGATGTTATTATCATCATGCATGAGTTTATGTCATACTGATAGGAGTCCTTTTTTATTGAGAGTTCCTGTAGTGGAACATCTCTTGGAGCCACTCCCGCGTAGGGAATTTTCCTTGTATGATAGCGACATCACATCTTATGTACATCATCACTATTGACAACACTTAATGCAGCGGCCTACACCCTCTTGACAATGGGACCTGAAGATGTAGTCCCTCCTAGACGAACTCCATTATCAACGGCTTATGTTTTCATGTGTTGATGAATATCATGTTGCTCTTCTTTACAACAGGTAGATGTATTCATTTAGGTTCTTTTAAAAATGCAATTTAATACATCATGAAAGTAAAAGGTCTTGGAAGGGTCCTTTGTCACACCCGGACCTGGATCAAGTGGTATTAGAGTGGTCTTTGTGTGGATGTGAATTGCAAGTGTGAACAATGGAACGTGCAGCGACAGAGGATGAAAAAGCGATGTACGACACCATGCTCAAAATTTCCCAAAGGGTGGAAATAATGTATGAAACTCTATAGAAAGAGACAGAGGAAAAGGAGCGATTTCAGTGTCAGTTGCAAGCTACAGAAGAGGTACTGGAAGAACTAAAGCACAACAAACATAAAATTCAAATAGAGAACGCTAAATTGAAGATGCGTCTACATGAAGAGAAAGAGGCAAAATAGAGCTTGCTACAACAACTACAAGCTAAGGATGAAGCCTTGGATAATTTGTAGTGTGACCCATGTGAGGTAAAAAGTAATTCTATGAATTCATGTATTTTTCTTTATGATGATTTCCTTGTCTTTGAAAATCATACCATAGGAATTGGCTCCAAATCATTGAAGAGAATAGGGTTTGCAGGAAAAGGCTTGGGCATTAATGGCTAAGGCATTGTCAACCACATCAAAGTAGAGGAATTACCCTATCGAACATGACTTGGATATGTCAGAAAGGATGTTGGGGAATGCATGAAGATAGCTAGCAAACCACCACCAACAAATGATGAGAGGCCCTCATTAGTGCTTTCCAAATCGATAGAGGAGGTAAACGATGTTGATTTCCTTTTGGTTTCATCTTCACATAGTATGATTTTTGTTGGATATTTGGAGATCCCAATTACAGGGACAAACATGAGGCTCCTTACAAGGACGAGGAAAAAGGAGGAAGAAAAAATTGGTGTTAATGACCAAGGCATAACTCAAGCATTAGAGGTTGTGCAGAGACCTCAATTTGCAGGCTTGAGATACACTGAAGGAGAATGATCGAAGGTGACACATTCTTCTGAGACATTGTTGAAATTGTTGAGGAAAGAGAATGATGGGAACACATCCCCATCATCCCATGGCAGGACCCATTGCAGGGAAAGAGCTGAGGCAAGCTCTCATCACCATACTTACGCCAGAGATGGCAAGGAAAGGTATAAACACTCTCAATGTTCGAATTTTCATCTCGATTATAATAATGTTGTTAATGATGAACGTAAAATATGGCATCGAAAAACATGTACCTTTTTTGAATTACATAACCATACATTTTCTAAGTGTTGGAAAAGAATAGCATCACAAACAAGGAGGAGGCATGAAATACCCTCTCAACAGCATGTAAAGAAACATGTTAAGCAAATCTGGAGGAAGAACATGTACTGCAGTCATTGCGACAAAATTGGCCATCAAAGAGCCACTTGTTGGAGGTTCCACCCCCTTAAAGTCAAAGTTTTGGCACATGAACCAGGTGAAACAATTGTTTGACAAGAAAAACCACCACAAGGGGATGATGCATTCACAACGATAAGTGAAAAATGGTTTCTAAATATGTTAGTTTGTCAAGGTTGTGCTTTTGTAAATCATTTGCTACATTTTAAAATGTAAAAGTGATGATGTGTTTTCCATCACTTGTTAAGCAACAATGATGTCTGGTCTTATTTTGCATTGCATTTTACATTCTAAAAGTGATGTTGTGTTTACATCACTTGTCAAAGAAAAAATAGTGTTTGGCCTTACCTTTGTAAATCATGTGTTGCAGTGATGATGTGTTTTCCATCACTTGTTGGAGAAACAATGATATGTTGGCCTTGTTGTCATAGCTGGGGTATTGTGTCCATCTTGATGTAAACTTGCCCACCGAGTATGTGTTATACAGTCATGGCAAGTATGGGATTCTTTGGTCATTGGTTGGTCATGTAAGACAAGCATGTAATTTGCAAAACAACATACTACAAGTTGTAGAGGTTGCTAGTGTCAACTCACTGCTTAAGTCTCTGAAGAACAAAGGTGAAGGAGATGGAAGTGAGGCCTTTTAGGATGCTTGTGATGCAAATAGGGTACAGAGAAGTTGCAGATTATTTTTTTATGCTTTTGGAGGACCAAAAGCTCCTCAGTGGGGAGGATAGATCTAGGTGGCTCCAGAGACACACACAGGACAAAGAGGGCTTATGGAAGCTCTAAAATAAAAATGATCAGAATGTTTTTGAACCAGGACTAGAGCATAGATCTTGTCGTCCTGATCATGGCAGTGTGAACGGTTCATCAATCTGAGCTCAAATGAGGAAGATAGAGGTAGTCAAAGTTTTAGTTGAATTTTGTTGGCTTGGAAAGCTTAAGGGAGGAACAATTCAGAAGTTTTCTGGTGGATGTAATCCAGCCAACTTCAGCCGAATTCCAGGTGAAATTGTTGCCTCATTAAAATGTCTCCTTCAGTCAAAAGTCCAGATTTTCAAAAACTTCCATATTGTTTTTTTTTTTAAATTATTAAAAAAAGGGTGGCGGGCCACAAACCCCACCACCCCAATCCATATCATATGTAATGTTATGGATGGGCGGACCACTACGCCCAGCACCTCCCCCCATACCATGGAGCCATTACTATTACATGCAGAGAATTAGGTGGTCGACCGACCGTTGGGGCACGGACCCAACCACAACACATTAAATGAAACCACCACGTTGTAAGGGATTTCGTTGGAGCGAAGGTGAGGTGGGTGGGCTGCCCAAGGTGGGCCCAAGCTGACCTAATTTCCAAAATTAATATTGTTGTTATGTAAAATGGGAGGGGGTGGTGTTTCACCACCCAACCTCCTCCACAACAAAATGAACTTTTTTTGTAAACTACGCCTGAAAACTTATAAATAAAATCATTTTTACCTAGTGCGCCCAAGAATGGAGGAACCCAGAGAGGACACATAGATCGAGATATAATATTTTTTTAATGGTTTTTTAGGCGGAACCATAAGCCCGAGAAAAACACAAGAGGAACCATGATTGGGAGAAATTCTCGGGAGGGTGAAATTTTTGCAGTGTCCAAATTGGAAAAATTTTATGTCGATCTTACACATCTCAGCGACACAAACCCAATGGTGCAGTCAATTTCCTGATCTGATTACCAAATTTGTAGAGGACCCGGAGGAGGGAATCTTTAAGGAATCTAGGGGAATCTAAAAGATTCCTTGAGCCCCATATTTTCATTTTCTGAGAATTCAGAAATTTGACTGTTGATTTTGCACTATTCGATGCCACAAATCTAATGGTGCATTCATACTTTCCATTTGCTCATTTCATTTTTTGGCCACTTTTCCAAGTGGAGTGCAAGTGTCAGAATTCATGTGTGAGCAGCCATTTCATGAGATTCAACGCCATGAGATTGATTGTACAGCTAGCTTCAACAATTTGACATCCTTTTCTTCAAATGGCCTCAAGATGTGAGGTATATGCAGTATATTCTCTTTTTCTATGCATTGTGCTACACAGATTCCTGTTTAATGTTTGATGAGGGATCTTGTTTCTTATTTTTTCTCATGATTCCTGCTTGATGTGACGCGAAATCATTTGTGGGATGTAGTTGTTGTCATGATTCATATGTTTCGTTTGAGATCCCTTTGTCGTTATGTTGATGGGATACTCATGTGTCGCCATGTATGATTGCTCTGAAATCCCTTTTATTCCATGTTGATGGGATGTTCATTATCATCATGCATGATTTTATGTCATACTGATACGAGTCCTTTTTGACTGAGAGTTCCTATAGTGGAACATCTCTTGGAGCCACTCCTACGTGAGGGCATTTTCCTTGTATGATAGCGAAGTCACCTCTTATGTACATAATCACTATTGATAGCACTTAATGCAGTGGCCTACACCCTCTTGACATCAGGGACCGAAGACGTAGTCCCTCCTAGATAAACTCCTTTATCAACGACTTATGTTTACATGTGCTGATGAATGTCATGTTCCTCTTCTTTACAACATGCTGATGTATTCATTTAGGTTCTTTTAAAAATTCAATTTAACACAACATAAAAGTAAAAGGTCTTGGAAGGGTCCTTTGTCACACTCAGACCTAGATCAAGAAGGAGGTGAATTTGAATAGCCTTCGACAATAGGAAGAGAAAGAAATGAACAAACTCTTCCATGTAAATATACATGTCAAGAAGACAAAGATTGATTCTCTGTTTGACTCAGGATTGAACACAAATCTCAATGCAACAGATCTAGTCAAGAAGTTGGGGTTGGAAGTTCACGATCATCCAAACCCATATCCACTGGGATGGGTAAATAAGGATTCATAACTAAAGGTAACAAAACAATGCAAAATTACAATTTCTATAAGTGATGATTTTATTGAAGAAGTAGATTTGGATGTGGTTCCATTTGATGTATGTGGAGTCATGTTTGGGATTCCATACATGTACATGCATGATGCAATATTCATGAGGAGATCTAACCAATACTAGTTCATGAAGGATGTAAAATCGTTCATCATCAATGTGCATAAAGGAAAGTAAAAAATTCCACTACTAAATGCCAACCAAGCCAAGAAATTGATCAGTTCCACCAAGAAGTATGTTTTATTGTTTTTAAGAGAAAATCAGTATGTAGAGGAGTCAATAAGAAGCAAAGAATCCCTAGAGAGGTGTGCTAAGAAACAAAAACATAAATTGGAGGAGTTGTTATAGGCATACAAGGACATCTTCCGAGAGCCTAAAGGGCTACCCCCTAAGAAATAAGTGGAACATGAGATCGAGTTATCACCAGAATCCCCATTGCTAAATATTGGGTTATACAAGAAGTATTTTATAGAAGCAAGTGAGGTGAAGAAATAGTTGTAGCAATTGTTGGAACATGGTGTCATTCAACTGAGTACATCACCATGTGGGTCACCCATCATCATTGTGCCAAAGAAGGATGGTACTTGGTGGATGTGTATAGATTACATGGCGTTGAATAAAGTCACACTCAAGAATACATACCCCCTACCTAGGATAGATGATATGCTAGATTAGTTGTTGCAAGAAAAATATTTCACCAAGGTGGACTTGAAGTCTGGATTCACTAGGTTCAAGTCAAAGAAGAAGATACAGGAAAGACCACCTTCAAAACCAGGCAAGGTTGGTATGAGTGGTTAGTTATGCCATTTAGCCTATGTAATTCACCAGCTACATTTATGATATTAATGAATGATGCATTGTGCCCTTTTATAGATTCATTTGTTATTTTCCATTTGGATGATATATTGTTATATAGTGATACCTAGGAGGAGCATATTTCACATTTGACGCAAGTGCTAGAAACATTGAAGAAGAACCAGCTGCTAGAAAATCTCAAGAAGAGTGAGTTTGCGTAAGATCCCTTAGTGTATTTAGGATATGTGATTGGTGAAGGAAAATTGAAGCTAGATCCTTCCAAGATGGAGACCATCATGAAATAGTTGGTGCCTACTAATGTTACTAAGTTTAGGAGTTTCATTAGAGTAGCACAATACCTAAGGAGATTCATAGCCTCATTCTCAGCGGTAGTAGCACTGCACCATGCCATAACAACAAGTGGCAAGATTTTCTAGTGGGGAAAAGGGAAATAGAAGGCTTCCAATGAGTTAAAGAAGAAGATCAGTGAAAAGCCAATTCTGGAATTACCAAACTTGCAATGACCCTTTGAAGTGTAGACAAGTGTGAGTGGATATGCTATGGGAGTTGTCTTGATGCAAGGAGGAAGGCGTATTTGCTACCATTATGAAGTATTTCATGGTGTAGTTCTTAACTACCCTATGTATGACAAGAGGTCTATGCCATGGTGTAAGTTGTGAAGAAGTGGAAGCACTATTTGATGGGAAAGGAGACAATAATCCACATAGAGCACCAACTGTTATAGTACCTGCGAGCCCAAAATAAGCTACAACAGACCAGGCACTACAAGTGGATGGGGTTTTTACAACAGTTTCATTTGGTGATAAAGTATAAGAAGGGAAACAAAAACAAGTTGGATGATATGCTTTTAAGGCCACCCACATCAAATATTACAACTTTGGGGACTCTTATGCACATGGAGCCATTCACCCATGATGCATACATAGAAGCATATTCAAAAGATGACAACTTCAAGCAGGTGTATCAAGATTTGCAGAGTCAGAGTCATGTGTGAGATGGTGACAAAACCATTGACTACCATCTCTAGGATGGGTTACTCTACATGGTGGATAACATATGTGTTCCTAAAGGTGAGCATTTGCAGCTGATAATAGAGGCTCACGCCTCCAAGGTTGCATGGTACATTAGTGTAGGGAAACCCGTGGCTAAATTGCAGAGGTATGTGTATTGGCCCAAGATGCAAGAGAAAGTAGCTAGGTTCATAAGAGGATGCATGCTTTGTTGTACCAACAATCCTAGCAATAAGAAAAAAGGTTTGTGTCATCCCTTACCAGTACCTACTCGTCCTTGGGAAATAATTTCCATGGACTTTGTGGGAGGTTTATTGATAACCAAGAATGGACATGACTACTTGTTCGTGGTAGTTGACAGGTTCAGGGATACCAAGGAGCATCATTTCAGATAGGGATACAATATTTCTCAGTGCATTCTGGACTACATTGTGGGAGAATATGGACATAGAGTTGAAGATGTCTACAACGTTAGATCCACAAATAGATGGGCAGACAAAAGTAGTCAATATGACTTCGGCGAAAATTTTGAGGGTTTACAACCAAAACCATCCAAAGACCTAGGATGAAAATCTATATTATATACAACATTCTTATAATAGAGTTGTGCACACTTCTATAGGAAAGTCCCCATTTGAAACTTGTTTTGGATATTTTCCACCTCCACCTTTGGATATTCCATATGGGCAACAAAGAGGAGTGAAGGAAGACCTTATGGGAGATGCTTTGAGAGCTGAAAAAATTATAGAGAAGATCAAGAAGATCCATCTACAGGTACATGAAACACTACAGAAGTTATAGGTGAAGTATAAGGCCAGGCATGATCAACACAGATCAGAGAAATCATTCAAGGTGGGAGATAGAGTATGGCTACAACTGAACAAGGAGAGACTATAGGGTTCTAGTAAAAAAATCAAGGCTCTAAGGTATGGTCCCTTTGAGATACTATAAAAGGTGGGTGATAATGCCTATCGATTCAGTTTACCACTAGATATGCACATTTACTCAGTTATAAATGTAGAGAATTTGAAACTCTATGAGCCTTCCATGCTAGATAAGGAAGAGCAACATGTCCTACATTTTGTGGAGGATTTGGCACTAGACGCTCAGGAAGAGTTGATAAAAGATATAATTTTGCAGAAGAGGTCCAGAACTACAAGGCAAGGGCAACAATACCTTTGACAGATTGGTTTGAAGGGACAACTTGCAGGCAGAGCCAAATGGTACGCCATAGAGAAGGTGGAGGAAACATGTCCTCACCTCCTTCAGTAGAACATTTTGGGGATCAAAATCCTCACAAAATGGGGACGTGTGATTCGAATTGGATTATTATACTATTTTTCATCCATCTTGATGCATTTGGAGTGGAAAAGGTGGAGGAATCAACTCACAGGACCATTTCACTAGTGGGACCAGTTTGGTGAAATAGGCTTTGAAACCTTCAAGGAGTGTTTTGAGGCATCAAAAGACGTTTTTTGGGGAAAAAAAATTATTGCTTTTTTTTAGCACATTTTCATGTTATTCTACACGTAGATATATTTCCAATGGTGCAAGAAGCACATCAATCAGAGCTAATTTGAAAAAATTATACCACTCAAAATTTGACCTTCTTTTTTTCACACCATAGTTCGAGAGGAGGCCGAGTCAAATATTCATGGAAAAGGGGCTATCCATGTGGTTTTGATGTAAAATACTGTATAAGATTCTATTTTGTAACTCTAATTAAGAGTTGATGTAGTCAAACCTAACCACTAGTAGGCTATCGAGATGTGTTATAATTGTGTCACTAGGAGGAAGAGGCATTCCATTCTTTCAAGAGAATTTGTTCCACATATGAGAAAAGATAGCCAAGAGCGATAGGAGGTAGAGCTCGCAAAGAGGATCTATGCACTATAGCAGCCCAGGGGCCACATGCATTACTTCTTTGTACCTGCATCCATATTTCCAGACAAAGAAAGAGAGAAAAGCGACCTCACCTTCCAACTGGGTTTTCTCCCGAAAAGGATTCCCAGAGATCACATCTTGTGTGTTATGTGATTGTGAGCTTATTTTTTCATTCTCTATTTTTATGCTTGATTTTTAATTTTAGAAATCTAGAAATTTAATAAAATTGTAATAGTGTAGAATCTCAATTTTTTAATATAATATTATCAAATCTGTTGTGATGGATTGTCTAGTGGAATATCCACAATAGTTTACAGATGATTTTGTAGATGCAAAATAGGTTACACCATGTAAGAAAACAATTAACATTAGAAAATGAAAAACAAATGTGTGACAAAAAATATAAGATATATTTATTCATTAAAGCTTTCTAATTAAGCATGCATGAGTGCTATAAAAAGGAACATTTAGAAATTCCTTGGGAAAGTAAATAGATTCATATACTGATAGAAATAATACAAGAGGGATCTGGAGCACCTATGTTGGGCCCTAACCAAAGGAAGTTTAGAACCCTTAGAAAAACACCAAACTAGGAGTTGAAATAGAACACCACTTCTATTAATTGAAATATTTTTTGTACATTACAGACTTACACAAAATTCTTGTAAACACAAATCTATAATTTTATCCTCTTCTTCAAATTCTTATATTTATTTCTATAGGGTTACTTGGGCCTCTTATTTATATAATTAGTAGTGAGCAACCTCCTTGAGGGGAGGATTACATTTACCTCCAAAAATCTCTAGCAAAGGGTATGTTGCTTCCTAGGCCACCTTGTAGTAGTAGTAGGAAGGGCCATCAAATCCTCTCATCTCCCAGAGTTGATACTCTCATGCAATAGGGAATAGG
Organism: Pinus taeda; assembly: GCA_000404065.3. NCBI lineage: Eukaryota > Viridiplantae > Streptophyta > Pinopsida > Pinales > Pinaceae > Pinus > Pinus taeda. The sequence goes on from APFE030063953.1 coordinate 72,261, forward strand.
ATGACTAAATATCTCTAGCTATATCTTCTCAAAATAGACATGTTAAGGAATTGTTCTAGCTGCTAAAACCACACTCCATAATTTTTCCCATGCTTCATTTTGGAGCCTCCCTCCTAAATCACAGTACTTTATCTCACACTAACCCAGGTACTTATAATTTGATTAAACTTCATCGAAGGTCTCCTCTTTCAAGGAGCTTTCGAAGCATTTTCATGAATAGGATGACTAAATATCTCTAGCTATATATTCTCAAAATAGACATGTTAAGGAACTGTTCTAGTTGCTAAAACCACACTCCATAATTTTTCCCATGCTTCATTTTGGAGCCTCCCTCCTAAATCACAGTACTTTATCTCACACTAACCCAGGTACTTGTGATTTGATTGAACTTCATCAAAGGTCTCCTCTTTCAAGAAGCCTTCGAAGAATTTTCATTGCTTTTCGGGGTGCATTTTTCTTTTATTGTCTTGTGCCGCTTTTTCTATCGATTTTGTTTGTTTAGCTTGTGAGAGTGTTGTTTAAGTCCTTTTATTGAATGACTATTGGCATTTTAACTTGTTTCATATTATAGAAATGTTTTTTCAAGTTATATATTTCCTTTCTCAAGTGTCAGATGAGTTTTCTTGTTTTTGCACCAACAGTCACCATTGCAGCAACTTCCTTCACATGCTTTGTGTTCCTTTAGTTTAATCGATTTATAGACTTGTTTCACATGCATAAAACTACACTTAATCAGATATACACTCATGCTTACATCATACTTTATATATTCTTTTTTTCACACTCCACATGGATAGATCTAAGCTCCTCTTGCCCTGATCTCACACCTCACTGCATGCACTGTGAAATTTCTTCACCTCACTCCCCATAGACAAATTTCAGCTCCTCTTTCTTGGATATCACACCTCACTACATGCATTGATGGGAGGATTACATTTCCCTCCAAAAACCTCTAGAAAAGGGTATGTTTCTTCCTAAGCCACCCTGTAGTAGTAGGAAGGGCCATCAAATGCTCTCAGCTAGCTAAGTTGATACTCTCATACAACAAGGAATGGGATGGGTGAATATCTCTAATTATATCTTCTCAAAATAGATATGTTAAGGAACTATTATAGTGGCTACAACCTCGCTCCAAAATTTAGCCAATGCTTCATTTTGGAACCTCCCCCCTAAATCACAACAGCTTATCTCGCACTGACCCAGGTACTTGTGCTTTTATTGAACTTCATATTTTTCATTTTGGCGTGTATTTTCTCACTTGTCTTACTATCTAACCAAAAAGACAATCTCTTGACTTGGTTTCAACCCGGTTCTTGGCTTACCTTAGTGAACTACACAATCTTTGAGGGCAACCATCCTTTCTCTCGGGAATTGTGTAGTCCAAGACGATAGTGAGCCTTCATCTCTATAATTGCACAAATCTAGCTAACAACCTCCCTTCAACTGGGAGTTTTTGTAGAGCATGAGAGTTAGCCAGAGCCACTCAACCTAGAAATTATGTAGAACCTACTGTGGTCAAAAACTGCGCAGTGCATGAACTAGAGAGTTGCTCGGTCCTTCCCATAATTGTGCAATATTTCCAGGAAATGCATGACATTGTTTCCAAAAATAAATAAGATAAAGGGAAAATGGCATTCATAGGAAGTAGGGATCAATTATTAGTTTCCCGAAGGTGGCACATTTCCATATTTAGAAGTTTCTACAAAGTGTTGTTGTTGTCCTTGATCTCAAGCATACGCGTCATGAATTTCATTTTGCTCAACTCTATGTAATGGAAACCTCTAGAGATCACTTATACATATGATCATCAAGCTATAGAATTCCCTAGGAGATCAAGGAGTGTTTAGAGCATTGTCATCGCTTTTTGGGGTGAGTTTTGCTTTTATCGCCTTATGCCTCTTTTTGTGTCACTTTTGTTTGTTTAGCTTGAGAGGGTGATGTTTGACTCGTTTTTTTGAATAATGACTAGTTTTTTAACTTGTTTCAGCTTGTAGAAGTTTTGTTTCAAGTTATAGATTTCCTTTCTCATGTGTCACACGATTCTTCCCAGTTTTTCACCAATGTTCATCATTGTAGCGAATCCATTCACATGCTTCGTGTTCCTTCAGTTTATTGATTACTTCACTTGTTCTCCATGGATACATTTACACTTATTTAGATATGCACTCATCCTTACATCATCCTTAAGTTCCTCTTGTTTGCACACTCCACATGGACAGAGCTAGACTCGCCTTGCCCGAATCTCACACTTGACTACATGCATTGCACAATTCGGGAGCTCAAGGCCTTTTCCTTGGCTTCTGGAATTGTGCAGAGCCTGTCCTAACCTAGATCAACTACACACTGCATAGTTTTAGGAGCCAGTCTCCTAGTTTGGCCACTAAGACTGTGCAATGCACAGTCTCTTCTAGGCCCTAGCCTAGACTGAACTGTGTATTGCACAGTTGCAGTCATCAAGGTTCCACGCTAACGGTTGGGACTGAACAATGTGTAGTTCCCATAGTCATTCAGTCACCCCTATCAGTCAAAATTACACATTTCCTCTCATGAGATAGCCTCGTTGCTGCTTGATCAAGTTGCGAAGTTAAATTTTTAAGAGCTAATTTTTTCTTACGATGAGTGTCCTTTATGTCCCATAGGTACCGCATTCGTGAAGCACTTAACTCCAACAGTCATTGTACCATGGCACCTACTTCAAGAGAGTCTACTAAAAGCACTAATGTGGAAGTAGTTGAGCAAGCACTATTTTACTTTCCAGTATATGCAGACACTCAACTGTTTGTAGAAAATGAGTCAACACCAAGGTGGCAACAAGACAAGCAGTGGTGGTAGAGGGCAGAAATCGAGTATAGGATCAAGGAAAGAGGAAATTGATAACATAATAAAGGAAGAACAAAAACTACAAAGTAAAAGCAGATTCAGTATTCATGCAGGAAGCTTTGGCAGCAGAATCAAAAGGAAGAAAAGGACATAAACAACAAAGCCAAGGAAAAGGTAAAAGCAGAGCTTTCAGGTAGTGAAGCTGAGACCGCAACAAGAAGAACAACAACCAAATGAATGATGGGAGTTCAGGAGGAAAGAATAGGAAAAGAAGCAGCAGTGGGAATAAGAACAAAGGAAAGGCATAGCGACAAAGAAAACAATGAGAATACAGGTAGATGAGTCAGAACATCCAACAACTGAGGAAGAGAGTGAACAAATGTAAGTTCCCTCACTGATGCTAAACAAAAGAACCAAGTCCAGCTCGAGATCGATAGGTACATGGAGAAGTTAAGGTGAGAGACCACAACCAATGACTTGGAGTTGAGTGCACATAACATACAAAAGTACATTGGTGGTCCCATTATGGTCAACACCATGCTACACATGCCTTAGAATGAGGTGGACATAGGTTACAAGACCATATACCCAGATCTTATGGAGGCAAGAGTCTTCTATCACTAAGACACCATCAAGCATTTTGGGGGCATTATCGTACAATACCAAGCTTGGCATCAGTATGTGACCAAGAAGCATAAAGTGGAGGTTTCTGAATTGGTCTTTTCCCAAACATTGGACTCATAGTGTTTTGTGTTGTTAGGTTGACTCTAGCCTATTTTCTCCCACATGGGTATATATGTAAAACATATATTATTTGTAAATATGTTGTAAGTCAAATTCCAAGTGTCATTAGTGGAATGTGAACAGTCACTATGTAATGTAAAGGGTTGTTTGTAAAGGAGTTGAAGAGTCATGAGGCTAGTCAAAGAGCCAAAGGGGAATGTCAAGGGTCACCCCACCCATTGTTATAATAGAACCTCATAACTCATAAAATGACTCTTTGGGAGCCAAGCTTTTGGCTAGGCTTAATCTTAGAGATGGGTTGGAGAGTATTGTGACAAGCCTTAGCTTCTCTACAGAGTAGAGCAAGTATAATTCTTTGGAGAAGCAGGTGATGTTGACTATAATGTTCCACTATTGGGTCTAGTGGCCGCCAATGGTGTATGCATGGATGGAAATTTCACTTACAATAATAAGAACTGAGCCAACATGTTTTTGTGCATATGTTGTTATTGTAGTTGGACTATTATGGTTGCTTTATCAATGTTTGTTTTTTAGCTTACGCATTTTATTATGAACTATTTTGTATGCAATTGAATGAATCTTGTTGAAAGCATGTTGTTGGATTAACTTGTCATTTTGGTTTGTGGTCTATTCCACTTCCATCTTGTGATGTCATTCCGCTCTTGTGTTCATTTCAGGATGCATACTATCATGAGATTCTAAGGGACACACTTCCTTCTTACCTTTGTATGTTAGAATCCCCCATGTATCTCACTTGACTCACTGCAAGTTCACAAACTTGCTTCAAACCAAAGGTATCATACTTTCCTCTTTGGGATATCGTGATCAAGGCACTAGATTACCACCCACTATTGGGACTCCTATTCCATACATTCTGAGGTCTAGTTGGGACTTCTTACTGGGGAGATCCCCTTAAATGTTGGCAGGTCTAGCACCATCAACATTTGTGGCACTAGCATGAGGGTCAGGTGAAAAGATGATCCCTCAAAGTTTGTTTTGAATATCTGCATATCATTTATGACTTAAATGAAAATGTCAACTCTGGAATATTTTTCTCACTCTCATGATTTGAAGTGTTGGAGGATGTTATCAATGACTTGTCACAACTTAAATATGATGGTGAAGGTGGAATAGCCTTGTTAAGACACAAAGTTTCCTTTTTAGGCTTCTATGACATTAATGAAATCCCTTCAGATGGCATTTCCTATGGGTTGTTCACTTACATGTTTGGAAGGCACATTAAGCAATGGTGTCTCACATTTCCCACAACCTCTATTCACACTTTCAATCACATGATCAGAGAGTTAGGTCGTGATTTCTTTTGTTATGACCATAAAGCACTTAATTGCAAAATTTTGGAATTATGCAAAGCACTTTTTGAATCTCTTGCACAATTTTTCCAACGCTTCCGTCATCTCATTTTTCAATTTCTAGAAGATGAAGTTGATTTTGATATTCTTACAGAAAGGTTTAAGTATATTCTTCACATATCTAAAAATCCACATGAATTATAATCTTTTGAACCCCTCCTAGCATACCTCAACGTTAGATCTTCCAAATCTAAGACAGACGAGGTCATTGTCCCAAGTGACCCTCAATCCTCTTCTCATTAAACAACTCTATCTCCATAAGACAAGGTGGGAAAAGTTGCGAACCAACCCGTTGAACTGTAACCTCCTCCCACCCCACCTACTCTATATTTTTGTGTAGATTCAGACTGTAACCATGATGATTGTCACATGATCTCTTTTTCTCAACCTCTATCCTATGGTTCCTTTGATCCTCCATATTTTGGTGTGTTGTGTTCATTCTTTCTGGAGTTCACATGTTATGTTAACAAAGATCAAGTTATCAACAAAGTTGGTGTTGAGAAGCTAACCTATGCTATTGTTTTTGATGATTATGTGTGGGAATTGGAAGAAGAAGTTGTGGTGAAGGATGGCCTCCTTATGTCTGCATCTCGTCTACTTTATTCTGAGATATTTTGTGATTCTTTCATTTCTAATTTTCCTTGTGAAAATCCATCCCTGGATGTTTCCACTTCTAATTATTCACAAGTTGCACAGGATGTCAGTCTATCATCTGATTGTAGAGAAGACCAATATTTCTTCCCGAATCCAACTGAACTTTCATATTGCATTTCTAGAAACTTAAAGGGTGAAGATTTATATTTTTCATCACCTCCTTTGTATGATTCATCAGATCATAAGAATGCCAATGTACATCTTGAATTTTTTTATCGTGGCTATCATGATCTCTTCACTCATTCATTTGATCAAAATTTAGATTCACCTGTTGTTGATCTTTCTAAGTCACCAGTTTTTGATAATCTATATTCTGATGAAGTGGAAACCCCTCAAGTTGTTGAGGCACTTCAGCCTGAGCTGATGGTTATGTTAGGTTCTCGTAGCCTTGAGTTCAATTCCACTCTCGATCAGATATTTGTTGATGCTCCTCAGGATCCTCATCACTCTCTCATTCATATTGAAAATCAATATACTTTACAGATTTCACATCATCCACCAGAATCACATGACCCTATCGCTCATGCACTGGACGAGTCATTGCGGTGAACTAAAATTATAAGTGCGGACACAAATGAATTCCTCTAGCCTGATAATGGGTCTAGCCACAAAGGAGACATTCTATGGAATATTTCCTTAGGTTGGAATCAATCAAGAGGGCCTACCTCTTGGTCACTTAGCCTACTTGAGGATTTCCTCGCTTTCTCGCTCCAATAATCTCTCACTTCATTCATCAAGTTCCTGAAACAAGTAAACAACAACACCACATAAACATAATAATAGACAAATTGAAATTCAACCTACTTAATGAGTCAAGAAGCATTAAAACACGAATATGTAATATTACAAAACATGTAGGAAATCAATCGATTGTTTCATATATTAATATCAAAGATAGATTAAATCCATTCATCTTGATGTTGCAGTCTTCCTTTGACAAGACCAGGTTCCCACACACTTCTGCTAGCATTCCATGATGGATTCCAACAACAATAGTTTAAACTCTCTTCCCTTTCGACTTCACTCCAAACCAAACACACTTCTCCCTCACACAAATATATGGCTACAACTAGTAATAGCTTTCTTTTCTAATCAAAATAGTATACTCACACTCAACTAACACTCTAACGAGCTTGTGTTTCGGAAGAAGGGAGGTTTGTATAGGAAATATGGATTGGAGATGGATCCTCTTATCATTGAAGAAGGACTTATCTCTTGAGGTAGTTCCATCATTATAGGGGAAAGGAGCCCAAACTTTCATCCTCGACCCCATCCAGCCAACCCATTTACTAGACTTCTTTTACGAAGATTCTAGAGCTGGAAGCTTCGACTCTAATTTAGATAACTTTCCATAATAGGACCGACGTGACTGGAACATAGCTCAATCACACCGATTGGCGCATGGAATAATGCTAATATTTGCACATTAGTGTGGGGGAGATAAAGGTCATAAGCACTGAATTGTAAACTGGGAAAAACAGAAGTTTCAGGGGAAATGGTGCAAAAGGGAAATGATCTGCTCATGAAGAGGGACATAATGGGAGTTTCTTCATGAAGGAAAAGCATGCGGGGTTCATTGTAAAGGTCCTCCAAGATCATGGAATGGAGAGTACAAGGACAGTGACAAAATTCTATGTAACAGATGCCCCTAAAGTGTTAAGTCCGAGTCAGAGTGAGGGCTGAAATGCTTTATAAATCAGTGCGGGGAACTGGTGTGCCATCAGAAAACCTGCAAGAAAGTATAGATACATATACATAAACTAATCTATTTGTCGAATTATACATGAATCTTGGCATGAATGCAACCATCTAGAGAATGATCATGTAAATGGATCCAGGTATGGTTGCAACCATCCAATAATGAGAAGGATCACATATGATAACTCATGGTCTGGTCGCAGCCAACCATCTGAAAGAGACATGCATATCATCACAATCATGTCACACTGCTTCGCAACCTGGACTTGTGTGATCTAAGTCCAAGCTCTTGCACTCCAACACGACCCAATCAAAGTACAAATTATAGCATGCGAATAGATGTGTCCACATCAAACATGCTAGAAAGTCACTTGATTACTAGTCAATGATGTAAACTATTAACAAGCGTGAGAGAAACCACCAATAATGATAGTGGCCCTCAAGGTACTATCAACACAATCCATGGAATGTGAATACAAGAACTAAAGTTGAACACCCATGAAATCACTCGATCGAAAGCCAATGATGTGAACTTGTCATTGAGTGCAAAGAACTTTCCATTGAGGCATGCAAGCCCTAAGGTACTATAAGGGAGTCTCTCGGTCAACTTCCCAAATAATGATTTGAAGTCGACAGAAAGTGACCATGTTGAAGGAGGGCCATAATGAATCCCACATCATCGACGCGAGACGAGAGCGTGAAAAATGATTTTGGATGGTACAGAGAATCATAGGTAAGTGTAACTACAAAAGGATGACTCTTGAACATATGGATAACACAACTAGAAGTTTGATAGCTTTTGGATCCATAGGATCGGTGGTCATGATGATGTGGTAGAGATCAAATGGAAGGTAAAAATGAATAGCCCAAACCCAAGAAGGTTAACGATACAAAGGAGGATGCCCCAACCCGACACAAAGCAAAAGTGTCATGTTCAAGAGTGAGTTGCCGACACGACAGGTAAAATTTCAACTTCTCCCCACCATTTCTAGCAAGTACCCCAATTATTTTTTAATTGAAATCTTGAAGGGGATAGCGTACTATAAGTTCATTTTGAACGAATCTGACCTCGTAAGTTTAATGAGCCCTAGGAAGGAGAGGCTCATATTCGTCATGGCGACGAATCGAATGTCATTTGATAGTTTAACGAGTTCTACAAAGGTGTAAGTTGGTATCTTTTTCATGTTTAGAGAGTTTGAAAAATAAATGTAAAAGAAAACTCCACATGGTCCTTTTTCATATGTTTGTGTCTCTCAAGCCTGAAAAGGTAGAAAACCATACTTGAGAGAACTGCTTGACCATTTCAGTCAAGGAGTACCTTTTTCATAAATAGTGCATCCCAACCCGAAAAATGGGTAAACCTATACTAGGCACACAATGTTGCACATCCATTAACAAGTTTGAAATGAAAAGGGCTCAACCATCTTTTCATTTTTAAAGGGTCGGAGAAGAGCTAAAAGCGGACCCCCCATTTTTATTCTCTTTAACAAATCAAAAAGGGGAAAATACTTGCCAATATTTTCATATGAGTTTAACGAGTCGAGAAAAGAGTTGAAATGTGACTCATCGCCATCGTTGAACATCCATCACCTATTTCTGCACAAGTAAGGCAAAGTGTATTATCAAGTCCTTGAGGTAAAATAGGTCAAAAATATTTACAAAACCTGATATTTTCATGAAAAAATGAATAAAAAGGGGAAAACTAAATATATTTTTACCATTTACTATTTTGCCTTTGCAAAGAAGACTTTTTACCCACTTTTGCCCTAGTTTTCTGGAGCAGATTACGGGAGATTCAAGAGATCAATCGATGAGTCGTTAGTTCTAGGTAATAGTGGAATCCCTAAGTTCCATTGTCATGCTATTTGTTTATGTTTTTATCCATTTTTTTAGGATTTTTAGGGAGGTTTTGGAGAAAAATTTTTGCCCTCAATCAGCACGATTTTCAGGCACGGGATCGCGTTGACCGAGGGTTATTTACATAACCATCTGCACCAACTAGTGCGACTATTTCTAAAATAGGCACCCTAGTGCCGTGGATAGGGAAAAACCATTTTTCTTCAAGAACTAACGATTAAAATTTTAATTTTATGTGCCAAAATTGATGATTGACTCAAATAAAAGGCTTTTGCAGGAGAGAAATTACTGCAAATGGTGGATTGGAAGGAAAGAGAACACAAAGATGTTGACACCCATGCATTGAATGATCCAAATTGCATGGAGGCATTGAGGGCTTGTAGGCTCCTCAAATTTTTCCTTACACCAGTGATGTGGGTCTAGACCGAGTTGCTTTGATACTTGATAAGCGTTTGGGACATTAATCGCGAGATTTTTGTCATTGGGGACGTCGAGGAGATGGAGTTGACAAATTTAGATATCTACTTCACCACTGGACTACCTCATAGAGATGAGCCAGTGAACTTGTATGGGTCACGTCCAGTCAGGGCAAGCATATCTTCCCTGCTTGTTGAACATTGTCCTGAGGCCTTGAAATCAAAGAGTGGGAACATAGAGATCTCTAGTGTGCAGGATTTGACATTGACAGTGCTTCTGTTGATTATCAACAAAGTGGCAGGATCCCAGGCAGAACATGAGACTAACAAGTTGAAGTTACTTTATGCTATTGACTTCATAGCTCCTACGATCTTCAACTAGGTAGAGGCCATAAAGATGAACATCAAGCGCCAGTTGTCCAAGGCCAAGGTGGGGAATCTTAAGCAATTTGTCTTTGGATTAGTGCTTGTGACCTTTTTCTTGGAATGAGTACCATTGTTCCATTATCAGTGGACTGAGGTTGATCCTCCTGCACCATGCAATCTGTGGATGGCCCGCTAGAGTTGTTTGATGCCCATGATTATTGGGGGTCAACATATGTCATATCGACCAACATTCTTCTCATGGCTACGACAACAAAAGATCGTCGTGGAGGACTCGCCGTACAGTGGCACTGATTTCTGTGAAGACCCAGATATGCTCTTATCAGATGGAGAGGACTTTGATGACGAAGGTAAAAAATAAAATTTTTTATTTTGATGATTTTTAATTGTTTTTGGTATATGCATGCTTATAACATTTCTCTTGTCTATGCAGATGTTGGACTAGAGTGGCCAGTCAGGATTTCCTCGATAGCCAGGTGCGTCCCTCATCCTATTGATGTTGTTGCCCCTCATCAACAAGGGAGCGATAACGAGGAGGATATCGTGAGGAACCTCGAGGGGTTGACTCATGGTATCCCAAAGTATGCTCGGATAGGAGACATGCCTCGGCGGTACTAGAGGAACATAGTGGGAGTCTCAAATTAGATGTGTCGACTGCTTAGCCATGTTGAATGAGCTGTCTTGTGCTATCATGACCACCATGCTGAGTAGTTTCTAGGTCCAGTACTTACATAGTTTTTTAGGCTTGCGTGCCACGGATGTATGAGGCCTACGAGCCGCCGATGTTATTATAGACACACATTATTTTTTGGGTTCTAATGTATCAAACATTCACAGACACACACACACACACACAGATATCTATATATATATTATATATATAAATAAAAATATAATATATATATATATAATATATATATATTATCTATATATATATCTTTATATATATATATATATATATATATTTTATTATATATTATATATGTATGTATGTATGTATGTATGTATGTATGTATGTTGTATTTTCCTATCTATTATGGTACAAATGGTTTGTCTTACCCTTTACATGTTTCATAAATGTCTATCCAACACATAATTAGCTAATGCATCTATTAATGTATTCATGCATCTAGGAATATGATGATATGTAATGTAATCAAAATGTCTTTCCAATAGATGGATACGGAGATACACTCATAATATTTGAGGGTTCCTAATGGAATATTTCCTATTGTGTTGAAGGACAACAAGATGTGAATCCAGGTTGACAACCAATTCCCTGATGCCTAGGGTGATGTCTTCTGACAACAGTTTGATGACCGCACTATATTCAGCAATGTTGTTGGTTGTACAACCTAGGTAGATACCTTGAAAGTCAATAAACTCACCGTTAGTGTTATAGATAACCCATGCCATGGATGATAGGTTTTGGGTACTTCGACAAGCGCCATCAGCGAAACCAACGTGAGGAGTTGCACACATCTACAAAGCAAGAAAATCAAAGTAAATAGGAAAGTTGTTTGAAAACTACCACACAAATCCATGTTGTACAAAAATGAATCACACACTAATGTACATAAGTAACCATGCAAGATGACCTAAGCATAGTACTTTTTGAGGTAAAGCCTGTTTCAGGGCTTATCAATAGGATTTCCTTCATAGTCAATAAGCTCATAGGTGCCTTCCTGCAAAACATGTTTTACAATATAGGGCCCATGCCACATAGGTCTGAACTTTCCTGCCCCCAACTTATCATTAGCTTGGTCGTATAGTAGGAGAAAATCACCCTCAGAGAAAGCACGAGTGGAGACTGACTAATCAAAATGGGATTTGACCTGTTTCTTTTGTGCTTCAATGACCAAAGTAGTGAGATGGTGAGTCTCGTCCAGTCGTTCTAAATATAAGAGGCATTCCTCTTGAAATGATGTTTCGGGGAGGAGTTCAACAGCTAGCTTGAGTGAAGGAATCTCACATTCGATCGACAATGTTGCTTCCAGACCATAGACTAGCTAGAAAGGTGTGAAACCAGTTGCGTCTTTGGTTGAAGTTTGGTAGGCCCACAAAGCTGAAAAAAGCAGGAGATTCCAATTTGGCTTGTGCATCCCAATAATACGCTGAAGCATGGTGAAAAAAACCTCGTTCATGGCTTCAACTTTTCCATTGGCCTGATGGTATTATGGCATTAAGCCATCGTGGCACAAGCCCAATGTAGATGTCAGTTCTGGCATCATGCAATCTCTTAAATGGGAGACATGGTCTGTGACAATGGCTTGAGGTACGCCGAACCTGGAAATAACATGGTTAAAAAGGAATTGAGTTGTCATCTGTCCATCTGGAGAATATGTAGGCATCGCTTTGGCCCATTTGGTAAAATAATCCACAACAACGATAATATAGCCATGCCTCCCGACCGAACGAGGGTTACATGTCATATAATCGATGCCCCATTTGGAAAAGGGACCAATGGTAATGACGAGGTACAGGTGAGTAGGTGGGGCACACATATTGTGTTGGTAAATTTTACAATTGTGACACTTGTAGACAATAAGAGCAGTATTTGAAGATAGATAGCCAAAAATAACCAGCACGAAGGATTTTTTGAGCTGTAGCGTAACGAGACATATGACCACCACATGCCCAGAGCGACATTCATTGAGAGATCTTTCAACTTCCTCAATCATGAGGCATCGGTGAAGAACATAATCGACGCTAACATGGTATAAAGTATTGCCAATAATATGGTAGGGTTGGGAATGATGTTGAATCCTTCGATGATCATCCTTGGTCAACGCGGACCAAAACATGGAGGTTTAGAGATACAGATTGATATCACCATACCATGGATCAAGGGTGCTAATCAGGAAAAGGGTCTCATCTGGAAGTTGTTCATCTACACCAGCAGGGGGAGGTTTGTAGGGAAGGGAACAAATCAATTCAGCAAAAACAAATGACTTCTTAGATTTGGCCATAGTGAAGAACAAATCGAATTCTTGCAGGATAACGATCCATTTAGAATACTTTCCCCCTAGCAACTGACGAGTGAGGATATAGGTCATAGGGTTTCATTTAGAAATCAATGTAGTGGTATGTAAAAAAATATGGTGTCGAAAACATTGAATAGCCTAAACGGTAGCCAAAGCCAACTTCTCGACATGTGCATAATGTGTTTGGGTGTCGAGGATATTTTGACTAAGGTAGTAGATTACATATTTGCCACCTTTGTCGTCGTCTTGAACCAACACCATAGCAATGGTGCTAGGGGCTACGACTAGGTAAAGGAAATAATCTCGATAATAGTCTAGTGGATGCAATAGAGGAGCGTTTATGAGGATGACCTTAAGATCATTAAAATATTTTTGGTCCACCTCGTCCCATGCAAAGGGTGTTCTTTGTTTGAGCAATCAGGTAAATCCTATAGCTAGCCCGACATAGTTGGGTATAAAATGACGGAGAAAGTTTTCATTTCCTTGTAGGCTATGGAGTTGGTGTAGTGAAGATGGAGGGGGTAAATTAACAATGGCCTCGACTTTTAGTGGATCCAAGCGAATCCCATCCTTGGAAACGATGAAGCTAAGGAGTCATCCTTATTCCACGCAGAAAACAAATTTGTGTGGATTTAACCAAATATTATCGTGTCTGTAGCGTAGAGAAATATTTTGAAGATGGTTTGGGTGATCTTGGTGCTTACGAGAATGGGTAGGAAGGTCATCCAAGTAAGGCTGGACAATGTTACAAATATCATGAAACGCATAGGACATTGCCCATTGAAACGTGGCTCCAGCATTTTTGAGGCCAAAAGGGACCTTCTTGTACGTGAACGTACCCCATGGGCATATAAAGGTTGTCTTTTCTTAGTCGACCAGTGCGATATTAATCTAGTTATAGCCAGAAAAATTGTCCATAAAGGAAAATATCTTGCTCTCGGTGCGTTCATCCATGATTTGATCAATGAAGGGAGTAGGATAGTTATCTTCAGGAGAACCACGATTAATATCTCAATAATCCATGCAAACATGGATCGTGCATTGTTTTTTAGCCACTAGGACAATATTGGAAACCCAGTCTGTAAGGGGGATGGGGTAAATGAACCCAGCTTTGAGAAGCTTTTTGACTTCACCCTTAATATCAACGGCCTTCCTAGGGTGCACTAGGCGAAGCCATTGGCAAACGGGCTTCTCGTGCATATATGTTGGTATTTCTTGCACTACAATGCTAGGATTGATACTAGGCATTTCTTTGTAAGACCATGCAAACACATCATGGAGTTCCTGAAATAGACGAGTATATGTCTTAATCTCATCTAGAGAACAAGATACCCCAATATCAACATGTTCAATGACATTGGTTTTAATAGAAATGTCAATTGGCATCGTTTGGGTAATATTACCCAAATTTCCTTCTGACCATACTTCATGAGTAACAGTCGGTGGTGGAAATGGAGAGGAGCTCTTAAAAAGCGGTAGACATGACCATTAGGTGAGGCAAGAATGAGGGTTGATAATGGGTATCGATCCATGCCAGTTCCTCGAGAGACATGATTTCCATGATACCTTCATCAACAAGGAAGGTCTCGGTTAAGGGATTAGATGATTCCAAAGTGCCAAGCCAAGGGGATTGAGAGTACATATCGAGAGAATACTTCATCATATGAGAATCAGAGGATGCCGAGTTCGAAGTCAAAACAATTTCCACATAATTGACTTCAGCTGGATTAAGCGGCATGACCTCACCCCAAGCATCAACAAGATCTAGTGCAGGTATGACCCAGGGATCAGATTTGACTGAGACCATGTTGACGGAGGCAACATGAGGAGGTGGGAGTGGAAAAATTCCCATTAAGGTAGAATCTTTTAAGAGACTTACCCCCACACTCTCATAGGGAGCACCAGAGTGCTTGACGTATGAAACGTTTCCATTCGACAAGGAAGAAGCAAAGAAAGATAGTTGATCAATGGTGACAATCTTCCCTTGATGGGGAAAATGGATCACGCGAAACAAAGAGGAGGCCACAACATGTATGGCATGAGTCCAACTTCGGTCGAGTAGAAGATTATAATTGAGATTGGTGTCAACAATCTCTACTTTGACTTGCACTATCTTGCCTTCCACCATGATGGCAAGGTTAGGTAAGACACCAAAGGCTCATGAATCACACCCATCAAAAGCTTCCAAAGTGTTTGGAGACTGGTTCAGTGCAGGGGAACCAATAGCCTTCCAATAGGTAGTTGACATGATGTAGGTGGAAGCACCTTCATCGATGATAGTGTGGTGGATGGTCTTCTCGTTAATGATTACCTGAATAAGAAAGGCAATCTGATGAGCACGTTGTGGGACATGGTTCTTCTCCAGATCGAAACATATAAAATTAGAATTGGTGGGATCGATGCCCTTGATAACTGACAGTAAATATTTTCACTCTGAAGGGCAGCTTTGGATTACCTCAAGAGCCAACATGGCTAACGGCACCTGAGCCAAATCTTCAACAATATTGTAGTGCTGAGTGGCTTGGGCATTGGCATTATACGAGGATTTCCGTAGCTCACCTCGAGAGGGTGGCCATGTAGTAGAATTGGGGTTAGGGCGCTTGATTTGCAGAGGGCCAGAAATCAAGGTAGAAGAAGAAGGTATAGCTTCTTTTTCTTTCCCAGCTACTGGAGTTGGAGTTTGATAATATTTCGATCAAGTAGCCACATTAATGGGCGTGCTCGTCATGAACACTTGAGATCCAAAGGAAGCAGATCAGGGTTGGTTTACCATTTGATTATGCTGAGATGGAAATGGATCTTTAAGGACAGCAAGGGTCCCTTTCAGTAGGCGACTAACTTTGGATCGACATGGACAATCCTTCGTATAGTGACCCTCATCGCAAATAAGGCAGGGATACTTAGGTTTTGGTTGCGAAGATTTGCCAGCATACAATTTGGGGGGACCCTGTTTCGAGGCATTGGCTTTAGATTTTCCTTTGCCTTTCTTTTTTCCTTTCGAGTATTTGTCCACTATGGTAGACTGGACAGTGTGGACCTCTAAGGTGTTACCAAGGCCTGGTGGGATTTGAGATGAGCTATTAGAAGTAGCATTAGAGACCAACTTCTGTTTGGAAGAAGTTTTAGCAGGGGTCTGGGATACTAAACTAATAACTCCATCAATAGGAGGAACAAGTGGCAACTTTGATGCTGCAGGATCGGATGATGGCCATGGAGAATTAGATAACAACTCGTATAAGATTCCAAACTGAGAGTAGACTAGATCCAAGTACTGTGCATGGGAAATGGCTTGCTCCTCAATGACACATCCAGCCATAGCTATATCATGAGCAATTGGTGCTACGAATGATTTGGTAAACCATTCAGTGAGTAACTGATCAGCTATCTTGAACTTGATCAGGAGACGTTTACGTCTCCATTCATGGATATTATCAGAGATGTGCATCGCAGTGTCTTTCTTAAATGATGTGAGCAAATAGGTTCTAGTTTCATAACGAACCGACAGCTGAAAATTCATGAGGAAAGCCATGGCTAATGAATTGAATTCATGGAAAGTACTTCGAGATAGCTCGATGTACCATTTCATTGTGGCACCCATGAGGGTCCATTGGAAAATACGAAGACGAATGGGTCCATGTATGAGTTTGATGAGCACCAGAGGTGATATGTCATCACATGGCCCTAAGGATCTTCTTTAGCTTTTCCATCAAACTTTGGGTAATCACTTGGTATCTTGGATGGCACTAGAGGCCAGTATGGTGAATGAAGGATCAGATCATTTGTAAGGTGGGATACATCTGGCAACTCAAGTGTAGCCAAGAAAGGTAATTGAGTGTTAAAAGGTATGGGAGGTGGATAAGAGGGCCCATAGGGAGGACCCCATCCCTTCTAGTAAGGATTTTGGCCCCATAGTGGGAGATTTTGGCCATATGGCATATAAGGTTGTCCCCATTGTGGATTACCTTGACAAAAGGGAGGATTCTGACCTTGAATATCTTGAAACTATCCAGGCACAAGTTACTGATAGGTAACGTATGGGTTAAAAGGCTATTGAGCATGTTGACCTTGGACATATGGATATGGGACCTATTATCCTGGAACATAGGGTTGTTGAGCCTATTTTCCCTGAGCAAGAGAGTTCTGGACTTGCAGTCCTTGAGCATAAGGTTCATACACTTGTTGCGATTGGACGTAGGGGTTTTGTACCCGGTGCTCTTGGCCAGCAAGATTCTGAACCTGTTGATACTCGACAAGAGGATTCTGCACTTGCTACTGCAGGTTTTGACCTTGACCCTGTCCTTGCAAGGGTTGACCTTGTTGATATGTATACAAGGGTTGTTGCTACCCTAATTGGTTTTGCTGTTGCAAGGGCTGAACTTGTGGTTGCAAAATTTGTCCCTGGGTTTGCAAAGGTTGGCCCTGCGAGGGTATGAGTTGAGAGGTATGTGAAGCATATTGCATCTGCTTCTATGTGACCTGCTACAACTATTGGAAGGACTAGCCTTGCGATTGTTGTAGGAGACTTTATTGCAAGATAATTTGCCCTTGTTGTTGTGTGAAAAACCATTGCTGCAACAAAGGTTCCCTTGTAGTAACAAAGGCTACCTTGGTTGTTGTAAAGGCTGTCCTTGTTGTTGCAAGGGTAATTGAATAGTGCCCGGGAAATTATCGAACTAAATCTAGCCATAGCCAGGCTGGATGTACTACCCAGATTGGAGGGTGTAAGATTGATTAACCAATCCTTGAGAACCATATGGAATGTAAAGATTTTGGTATTGGACTTGTGCCCCATAAGCCTGCTGATACTGAACATTGCTTGATCCATATGGACCACCATGATTTTGAACCTGTTGGTACTGGAAATTAATTGATCTAGTAGGGTCAGCAAGGTTATAGATAATACCAGAAGAGGGCTGGTTTATACCAAGCATGTGAGCTTGTGAGTTGCTCATATTAGTTGCACCTGATACCATAAAGACATTTAGGTTCTGCCCCCAAGCGGTGGCACAATCTGACCACTGAATAATGGGATAGAAGAGCTAGTAGAGACAATATTTGAAACTGTTGGTTCTGACTAACATGTAACTGGGATCGATGATACAAGAGTATTCGAGACAGTGGGTTGCACCGAGACTAAAGTAATAGCTAGTTGGGGGGTCGTGTTCATGACAAATGAACTTGATGTAGGCCTAACGCCCAAACAAGATTATGGTAGAGTGATGAGACACTAGGTGTGCTTGAAACTAAGTTCCCTAAATACACATAACCGGGTGGCAAGCTAGTGGCAATACCGTCCGAATAAGGGAAACCCTCAGGAGGAAACTACAATTGAAATTCTTCTCCCTCAATAGTGTGTGGAGTAGAAACTTCGAACTCATCTGGAGAAGTAACTAGAGAATCACCTTCGGGTTCCATGTTGGAAAACAAATGATGACGAATGGTCAAACTTGTACTAGGGGATAATTCCAAAGGAACACATGGTTGGTCGTGAAAATTGTAAGGACACTGCAATGATATCTCAACAATGTAAAACAAAGGGTTCGAAGGATAGGTAACCAGTCCAAGTTGATTGTTAGTGGTCGGCGAGTTCTCTGGAGTTCGAACAGGATTATCTAGAGATTTCGGGCCAGGATTAGTAGATGACCTTGAATCGAAAGTAGGCAGAGGACAAGATGACAATGGTTGAACACTCAAAAAAATTGCGAGTTCAACATTTGGGTCCTTAAGTGACTCTGATAACTCAGGAAACAGCTCCTCGGACAATATTTCAGAGGGAGGAGAGGAAGAAGAATT
Source organism: Pinus taeda (assembly GCA_000404065.3). Lineage (NCBI taxonomy): Eukaryota > Viridiplantae > Streptophyta > Pinopsida > Pinales > Pinaceae > Pinus > Pinus taeda. Next base: position 90,981 of record APFE030063953.1, read on the forward strand.
GGGTGAAACAGATTGTTCAGCCACAATGACCTTGTCTTAGTCGATAGAACAAATAACTTCAAGGCTTTAAAATTTCCTTTTAAGGAAACTCACGGTTTTGTCAAAAAGAATAACATGATGTTTTGGATCATGGGCAATCAATTATTAAGATGCATAAAGGACTAATGTTCTTTCAATTTTTAAGAGTCGAGAAAGAAACAAATATGACTCTATCACTTTCAATTGGAAACGAGCTCGAAAGGACAAGTGCTCGAATGATATTTTAAGTTTAATGAGTAAAAAATATCAAATGACTACTCTGGATGATCTAGGTAAATAGGATTACCAGGCAACCGTGAACTACAGAATACCTCCTGGCGAACCAAGAAGTACGAGCAGGTAATCTCCCTGAATGCTATGTTTAGTGTATCATGTTCGCAAGGCGACTGACTTGGCTTGCTAAGGATAAAAGGATTATTTCCTAGTGGGGTCTCCCGTCATATACTTGACGATACGGGGAGCACAAATCTGTGCTAGTGCTATCTAATGCCAAAGCTAATGATAGCTGCTAGGTTTACATACATCAGAACATGTCTCTAGCCTAGACCTTCTAGATGTGATCGTTAATGTCAAATTCACCTTAGGTTAATTGAATTCATTTTAGAGTTGATCTTGAGTTAAGTTTCAGTTTTCAGGTCTTAGAGATGCTACTCAAAAAAACCTAAAATGCAACAAAATGGGACAAGACCCTTTCAATTCGATGAAATGGCTACACTAGAGAGGATAGAAGCTACTCAATCAAATGAAAACAATCAAGCAATTGAAATGAAATGATCTTTCACTACTACACTTTTTCAAAAAATAAAATAATGAAAAATGCACTCCAATTCCTAATTTCCTAACAAGCACTTATCTATCAGTCCTTTCAAAATGAACAAAATTATCTTCTTTTTTAAAACGCTGATGCAATTCTAGTTTTTAAGAGATGCAAATCATAATGATGCAATCAATCTAGAATTCCATACTTTCTCATGAAACAACGAAACAAAATTTTCGCATAAAATCTTTCAATGAAAAAGATTTCGAGACTATGAGCTCTTCAAGTAGAAATAAACATGAAAAGAGAAGTTCATTCAGATCAATGAAACACTGACTTTTCCAAACACAAGACCAATAATGTCATCTATGTCAGAAAAATACATCCAGGCTAGTAAACAAAACCTTTTTCAAACTTTTGCAAAAGAGGTCAAAGTCGTAAAAGGACCAAATAACAAATGCAAGTAGCAAACACACCCACACCCAGACTTTATGAGTCCACAAGCTGTTGAATGGGTGACCAACTAGATGCCCTAGTGTCGCTGACCACTCAATGAATGAATCAATCAAATATCAAGATGACAAGCCAACAAGAAAGAAAAAACCAAATGAAAGGTAGCTTCCTAATCAAGGAGAAAATAGTCAAAAAGGCTTACGAGGTCAAAAACACAAGAGCAGAACACACTGGCTAAGATTGGGGTCCAGCACTATTCTTCAATTATAAGGATTGGCATGACTGTCTAACTGAAAACAAGCACCAGAGGCTGGTCAGTGTGACTATTCCTCTACAATTCGCATTGGTCGGTGTGACTGTCAATCGATTAAATGCATTGTTCGAGGGAACTAAGGAAAAAGAATCAAATAGGGACCAAATCTTCTACAATGAATTTTAGACTTAGGCCAGTAAGTTGGAGGAAAGAAACATAACCAAAGGGAAAATGTGAAACTAGCAAAGTTCTCATGAAATTATGAAATCCAAAACAAACAAAAGATGGGATCTCCCCAGTGGAGTCGCTAATTTGTGGTGAAGTAAAATTATAAGTGCAGACATGAATGAATTCCTCTAGCTCAATAATGGGTCTAGCCACAACATACACATTCTATGGAAGATATCCTTAGGTTAGAATCAATCAATAGGGCCTACCTCTTGGTCTCTTATCTTGCTTTAGGATGTCCTTGCTTACTCGCTCCAACAATCTCTCGCTTCCTTCTTCAAGTTCCTGAAACAAGTAAACAACAACAGCACAAACATAATAATAGACAAATTTCAATTCAACCTACTTAATGAGTCAAGAAGAATTAAGACATGAATAAGTAATATTACAAAACATGTAGGAAATCAATCGATAGTTGCATATATTAATATCAAAGAAAGATTACAACCATTCGTCTTGACATCACAATCTTCCTCTGACAAGACAGGGTTCCCACACACTTCAAACAACAATAGTTTAAAGGCTCTTCCCTTTAGACTTCACTCCAAACCAAACACACTTCTCCCTCACACAACTAGATGGCTACCACTAGTAATAGATTTCTTGTCTAATCAAAATAGTATACTCACACTTAGCCAACTCTCTAACTAGCTTATGCTTTGGAATAAAGGAGGTTTATATAGGAAATATGGATGGGAGATGGATCCTCTTCTCATGGGAAAAGGACTTATCCCTTGAGGTAGTTCCATCATTATAGGGGAAAGAAGCCCAAACTTTTATCCTCGACCCCATCCATCCAGACCATTTACCAAACTTCTGTTGCAAAGCTTCTAGAGCTAGAAGCTTTGGCTCTAATTTAAAGAACCTTCCATAACAGGACTGGCGCGACTGGAACACAGCTTAGTCACACCAATCAGCATGGGGAATAGTGCTAATATCTGCATATCAATGTGGGGGAGACAAAGGTCATTAGCGTTGGCCTTGTAAACTGGGCAAAACAGAAATTTCAGGGGAAATGGTGCAAAAGGGAAATGATCTACTCATGAAGAGGGACATAATGGGAGTTTTTTCATGAAAGCAAAGCATGTGGGGTTCACTGTAGAGATCCTCCAAGATCAATGAATGGAGAGTACAGTGACAATGACAAAATTTTGTGTAGAAGTCATATATAGAAAGCCATGAAGCGAAACGAAAGTTTTCTTCTTTTTGTATGTTTGCTCATTTGTCAAGGTCGAAAGTGTGTATGTGCTTGTCATTTTCATGTAGTGTGATACAACACCATGACAAATTTGCAGAGTGCCTTTCATGTGATTTCAATATTTTCTTTTCTATGGATAAATTCAAAATTTGAGAGTGTTTGTTTTCATTGTTTTATCTTTCTTTTTTTCTAGTTTTCTTGAATATCTTTCTTGTTATCCATGCCATTGTAGAATTCCTACAGAAAATCCGATAGATCTAGAATTCTAGTTAAATTAAACACAAGTGATTTGCTAATATTCAAGAGAGGAGAGAATGAATTTGCTCCATAAAATCAATGTATTAAATTAATGAACAATAGTAATACATGAGAAACCAACCCTCAAATCCCAAAGGGAGGCGATTATATAGAAGTTGCCGAATCTAGAAAACTAGGAAAAAACTAGTAAAAAACTAATAAGGCTAGGATAAGCTAAAGGGAGGCCTAAAATAGCAAAAATGACTCAAGAAAACCTATGCCAACTATTAGCCATGAGGAAAGCATGAGGAGGGGCGTACTTCCAAAGGAAGGCAACTTTAAAACATGCTAAAATGGTCTAGGGGACCAAATCCCTTGATTTAAGGGGGAATCTTCATGTGGGGTGCCAATCCTCAAATAACTCAAGTGGATGAGGTGTGGTTAGGTGTGAACATGCACTTAGATGTATAAATGGTTTAGAAAAATTGTTAGACCAATATTTCCATAATATTAAGCCTTTAAAGGAAAAAACAAGGGAAAGTTTGTCTACCAAGCTAGTTTACCAAAAACCAAGTGTGAACATGATTTTTAGTGCATGTGGCTAATTCAAGGATACTTAGGCTAAAAAATAAATGTAGATGTTAGGATTATATTCCAACACCCCCCCTTCATCCTCACTCACTTATCTAAACTGAGTCCTGACCAGGATGCCATGTTAGGTACTTAGGTACAATAAATAAAAGATCCTCATAAAATGAAGAAAGAGGGGAAACCTCATTGGAAACCCCCCCAAAAGAGGAAAAAAGGGCTAAGTGGCCAGAAGGGACTACTCAAGTATCTCCACCACTCCAAGCATAGCTCTCAGTTCTAAAAATTTCCTTTCAGTGAAGGACTTGGTGAAGATGTTTGCAACCTGCTACTCAATGGGGTAGTACTGTAGTGATATGACTTGATCATGGATTAGCTCGTGGATGTAATGCATGTGAATCTCGATGTGCTTGGTCCTCTGCCTCTGAAATGGATCAATCGATATTTGAATGGACCCATGATTTTCAAAAATATGACAGTCAAAAATGGATATTGAATACCAAACACGGAGAGAAGCCCCTATAACTAAACAACTTGTGTAGTTGCATTCATTGCAGCTCTATACTCTGCCTCGGCTGTAGATAAAGAAAACGTGGATTTCTTCTTGCTAGAAAAGCAAAAAGGCCCTAAGCCAAAGATGAAAACATAACCAGAGGTGTACTTGCGGTCTGTACCATCACCAACCCAATTAGAATTTGTGTACCCAATCAGTGAAAGTGGGCAATCTGTAGCATAAAAGATACCAAAATTCGAAGTACTTTTCACATATTTAAGGATTCTCTTTGTAGATTTCTAGTGAAGCTCATGGGGCTCTTGCGTATATCTGGAACAAAATCCTTCTGCAAAACATATATCAGGTTAGGTGTGAGTAAGATACAACAAACTCCCAACCAACTGTGGATAAAGTGTACTATCCACCAAAGGTGTAGTACCCGCATCCTCAAATTTGATCCCTGAAAGAAAGGGAGATGCCACTGGCTTGCATTCTGTCATATGAAAGTGTACAAGTAGATATAATGCATACTTAGACTGTGCCATCTTGATCCCTAAAGTAGACTGAGAGACTTCAAGACCAAGAAAGTAGTTCAACAGTCCCAAATCTGTCATGGAAAATCGATCGTGCAATGTTGATTTTGCCGAATCAATAGCTGAGGTAATGTTCCCTGTCATCAATAAATCATCTACATAAAGTACTATCAGAAAAATGGAATCATCATGTTGTAGCAAATAAACATCCGGATCATATTTGCATCAAATGAATCCAATGGAAAGCAGGAAAGAATCCATCTTTGCATACCAGGCCCTAAGAGTGTGTTTTAGGCCATACATAGATTTCTTTAATCTGCAAACAAAGGAAAAGTTCTAAATGTATCCCTATGGTTTATCCATATATATCTCCTCCTTGATATCTCCATGAATAAATGCACTCTTCACATCCATGTGATGAACTTCCCATTTGCGAGAAGCAGCAATGGTTAAAACTAGTTGAATGGAGCCCATTTTTGCAACAGGTGAAAATGTCTCTGTGTAGTCTCTACCATGTACCTGTGAGTATCCTTTTGTAACAAGTTGAGCTTTGTCATTTTTTATCTCACCATATGTAGAAATATTTTTTTGATAGATCCATTGGCATCGAGCAAGCTTTCATCCTTTCTGAAGTGGAACCAAGTCCCATGTGTTGTATTCCATAAGAGGAAAGTACTCTTTATCCATGGAAACCTCCCAAAGCGGGTTTCCAGTAGCCTCAAAGTGTGAAAATGGATTTGAACCAAGTGTCATATATAAATGTATGGGAAGAAATGGTTCAATGGCAACCAGGGCTTGAGGAGCCCCAAAAAACTATGATATAGTCCTTCTCACATCTGTAGGATCACCGACAAGTTCACCCGCATCTTGTAGGGTTTTCTCAACCCAAGCTAGAAGCTGAGTTGGATCAGCTATGACCTACTCCTCATCCTCTAAATTAGACCCAAGTGGCTTCTCTGATGGCTTCTCTGAAGTGCTCGAAGAATTTTCGGACTCCTCCTCGTCAGTAGCAACAAGCAGTTCCTCGGCAGGGTCTGCTAAAAAATCATGCAATGACTCTTCTTCAAACTTCACACTTCGAGCTACAAGGAACTTTTCAGTGTGAGAGTCTAGCAATATATATCCTTTGACACTGTTAGGATATCCAACAAAGATACATTCAAAACTTTGAGGCTCCAAATCCTTCCTCTTATCTATTGGAATGTGAGCCCATGCTCGTGAACCAAAAATGTGAAAGTGCGACACTTTTGGTTTCTTACTAATCTAACATTCAAATGGAGTAGTGCCTTTGAGCGCTTTGTGAGGAATGTGGTTCTGAATGTATGCTACAAAATTAATAGCTTCAGCCCATATCTTAGGATCTAATTACTTTGACTGTAGCATACAATTGGCCATCTCTTTTAACGACAACTTTTTCCTCTCCGCGACACCATTCTATTGTGGTTTATATGGCACTGTGTGTTGTAGTTGTATACCTACATCAATACAAAGTTGCTGCACATTTTTGTTGACATACTACCCCCATTATTAGTATGGGGTATCTTAATCTTACACCCAGACTCATTCTCAGCAAGTGCTTTAAATTCTATAAGGCATTCAAATACTTCCTATTTTAATTTCAAAAAAAATACCCAAGTAAAGTGAGAGAAATCATCTATGAAGGTGAGTACATATCGAGCATTACTGATTGAAGGTTGCGGGAATGGGCCTATGATGTCACTGTGAATCAGCCCAAGAGGTGAAGAAGCTCTCTGTGCCTTCCCTTTGTCAAAATTTTGCTCCAGATGCTTGCCAAGAATGCGTCCTTGACATACGCCATTTGTGAATTTAATAGCGGGCAATCCTTCTACCATGTTTTCCTTGCTGAGTTGATGCAAGTACTTATAGTTAAGATGGCCATATCCTTCATGCCATAAACTGATGAAATCATTATATTGTGACAAAAATATATTGCTAATATATTTAGGAACAATGTGGCAGAAGAAATACAAACGAGAACCGTGATCTGCAATTCCACGTGCAAGTTGTGAGCCCCTGGAAATGTCAGTAATCATTGCAGAGTCCGAAGTGAACTCCACCTTCCTTCCAGAGCCAGAATGAGTGATCTAATATATAGAGAGAATATTTTTGGATAGAAAGGGAACATGAAGCACATTTTTTAAGCAGCCCCCTTCAAGGCCTACAATTCCTTCTCCTCACACCTTTGTGGTTGTGGCATCTCCCAAGTAAATTGGGGATCTAGTGCTTTCCTCGATGGAGGAAAATTCATCTTTTGATGCAACCATATGGTTTGATGCACCTGAATTAAGGATCCAAGATGATGGAGTGTATGTGACAATGATTAAATCATGACCATCTCGTGCTCTCCCTCTTCCATCTCCCGTTCTATTATCATCCTTCTTCTTTACATTCTCGAGCACAGTGAGATTGTGCTGCTACAATTTCTTAGCCATCTCATTGATTGTTCCCTCATGCAATTTTATTCAGGATAAAAACCTTTCGAATCGTAGTTGAAAAGTTTTCTTTCCTTATTCTTCCTACCCTTAGGCAAAGAATTTCTCTTTGAAGATTGTACAGGTCTCTCCTTCTTTGATTCATTAAATTTACCCTTCCCTTTATGCTTGTCTCTTCCACTATTCTTTGGAGCATCAGTAGCAGTAAGTGCTTGGTTCTTTGAATGCTTGATGACACCCATTTGGAATAAATTAGCTTTCTATTGAGTCAATGTTGCAATGAAGTCATTCAATGGAGGTATTTTTCATTTTTCCAGAGTCAATTTAGATGCTTGAAAAGACGATACAAATACAGAATATTCAGGGCCTAATTTCGAGAGAATCGAAAGGATGAGTTGATCTTCCTCTTTCTTGATTCCACATGCATCAAGTTCAATGAGGAGGGATTTAAAATTGGTAAAGTATTCTCTCAGGTTGTTGAAATGAGTTTGACTGAGGGATGTGAGTTCATTCTCCAGTTGATGCACTCTCATTTCATCTTGCTTGCCGAATAGTCCTTCCAATGCGGTCTAGACCGCATAGGGAGTAGTGGATCCACTGAAATGAAAGAGGAGTTCTCTGGAAATTCATATGCATATAAGCCCAATTGCTTCATCAAATTTGTTGAAATACTTGATCTTCTCCACTGGAGATGTCAGTTCAGTCTTCGTTTCCATTGTTACCCTATAAAGCCCTTTACTTCGGAGGAGTAAAGTGATCTTTGTCTTCCATTCAAAGTAGTTGAAACGATTTAGAGCGAGTTTTGTGGGATGAGAGATATGATCCATTGTTTCTTTCTGCATCTCTTGATGATCTATACATGCAAATAAAACCGTGTACAAACCACTAGATTCAAACTAGCTTTGATACCATGTAGAATTCTTGTAGAAACTCAGATAGATCTAGAATTCTAGTTAAATTAAACACAAGTAATTTGTTGATATTCAAGAGAGGAGAGAAAGAATTTTCTCCATAAAATCAATGTATTAATTTAATGAAAAATAGTAAGACATGAGCGAAAAACCCTATAATCCCAAAGGGAGGTGCTTATATGGAAATTGTCGAATCTAGAAAATTAGGAAAACACTAGTAAAAAACTAGAAAAGACTAAGAAAAGCTAAACAGAGGCCTAAAATAGCAACAATGACTCAAGAAAGCCTATGTCAACTATCAGACACAAGGAAAGCATGAGGAGGGGCGCATTTCCCAAGGAAGGCAACTTTAAGACATGCTAAAATGGTCCGTGGGACCAAATCCCTTGATTTAAGGGGAATTTTCATGTGGGGTGCCAATCCTCAAATAACTCAAGTGGATGAGGTGTGGTTAGGTGTGAACATGGACTTAGATGTCTAAATGATTTAGGAAAGTGGTTGGACAAATATTTCCATAATATTAAGCCTTTATAGGAAAAAAACAAGGGAAAGTTGATCCACCAAGCTAGTTTACCAAAAACCAATTGTGAACATGATTTTTAGTGCATGTGGCTAAGTCAAGGATACCTAGGCTAAAAAATAAATGTAGATGTTATGATTATATTCCAACATCCATCTGTTACATGGGTCAACTAATGCGTCAGTGGCTGCATTGGAAATATCACTTCACGTAAGTATAAGGTCCATGCTCTATTTAGCTTAGGAGTAGGAGTAGTGTTTTATTTCATGTTTTTCTTTCTCTTACCTACTTTTGCTTTCATTTTACTTATTTCCTTTGCTTGTTTAATTTTTATTCACCCATAGGATTAGTTTCCCATGAAACCATGTTTAGCTTCTTGAGACAAGCAAGGTGAAATACAAGAGGACTTGTACAACCATCAACATTTGGTTATCTGTATATTCCCTCTCTTTATGAACATCTTGTGTTTCCTTTATTCAATGATACCCTGATGGAAAATACATTCCTTTCAGATTCAGTCTTAGTGAAATGACAACACTTCCACTATTAACTAGTACCACCTACTCTAATCAATTTTCTTTATTTGGTTAAACCTTGTCAACTCAGTCAGGTAGAGTAAGATAAGGGGGGAACCTTAACAAGTATGTCAGAGATATATAAAAATATCCTTCTATGAAGGGAAAACATCTTCTATTCTTAATAAGCCGGGATCCCTCTTCCACGTCATGAAATAAATAAGTGGCTATGCACAATTCTTTGAAAAATTAAAATGAAAAAAATAGTAAAATAAAGGTGAAAGAAGTGAAAGTATTCCTACGTAGGGAGGTGAAGAAAGTAACTCCTCCAAGGTATTATCCAAGCTCATTGACAATGGAGAAATGTTTATTTTCCTAAAGTCACTCCATCGGGGTACTCTCTAGGCCTACTGGCAATGGAGCAACACTAGAGATGAAACTAAAACCCTGACAGTCTATATTACTTTTGCATCAATATACTCCTCATCTAAAGTCAAAACAAATTAGTTGAATTGATTTGGTATGTGTGCTGTCAATAAAGATAATAGCAGATACTACATCTTTAACTTAAGCTAGTGAATAAGTCGTGACAATCAAAGAATCAAACAATATTTCCCAAAGAGTTTGACTCAGTTACATGAGACAAGGTCCATATAGAGAGCGAAGTTCCACTAGTGTGTCACCAATGTTGTAGTAGTTACAACCACCCTCCAAAATTTTTTCCATGCTTCATTTTAGAGCCTCCCTCCTAAATCCCAACAACTTATCTCACACTGACCTAGGTACTTGTGGTTTGATTTAACTTCATCTTTTCCATTTTCGATTGTTTTGTCTCACTTGGTTTACTATATAACCAGCAATTCAGTCTCTTGAATTGGTTTCAACCTCGTTCTGATCTTTCCTTAGTGAACTACGCAATCTTTGAGGGAAACCATCCTTGCTCTTAGGAATTGTGCAGTGCAAGCCAACAGTGAGCCTTCATCTCTAGAATTGCATAGAGCTAGTTAACAGCCTGCCTTCAACTCCGTAATTGCGTAGCGCTAGCTGATATACTACCTTCACCTAGGAAATCGCATAGAGCATGAGAGGCAACAGGAGCCACTCAGCCCAGAAATTGCACAAAACCTACTGTGGCTAGAAATTGCTAAGTGCATGAACTAGAGAGTTTCCCGATCCTTCCCAGAAGTGCACAATTTTTTCGGAAAGTGCATGGTAGTTTTCCCCGCATCCCTAGGAAGTAGGGATCAATTATTAGTTTCCCAAAGGTGACACATTTCCATGTTTAGAAGTTTATTCCAAGTGTCGTTGTTGTCCTTGATCTCAAGCATACACTTTATGAATTCCGTTTTGCTCAAATATATGTAATGGATGCCTCTAGAGCTCACTTATACATCTGATCATCAATCTCTAGTATTCCCTAAGAGATCAAGGAGCCTTCGGAGTGTCTAGTCAATTTAACATCTTAAATTTATCTACATAAATTATCAATCTGGGTATCGTAAACTGATGAAGTGTGGTGCACCATATGTGCTTAGTTAACCCTTTTTCTTACTTCGTTGTTTATATTTTATGTTGTTTTTGGGGGTTTTGTTTGTTATGCTTAAGGAAATTAATCTAAGAAAGAAAATGTATACTTCTAGGTGAAATCTATAAATGTTAATGGATAAATCTAATGACTAATAATGTTAGAATCTAATTTCTAAAGAAAGGAGAAAATGAAACAAGTCAAAACTTTGAACAATTAGATTAATCTAAGCTGAAAAAATGTCTATGAAATGAAAGAAAAAATGATAATTGCTAAATGAAGTCCAAGAAAGAAAAAATAAAACTACTGCAATTAAACTAAAGGCAAAATTAAAACTAAAACTGACTTTAAACTAATGATCAACAAGTAATCTCATCTATAAACATAATACTTTTCCAATTAGCTTGAAGATCAGTCATCAACTAAAGTCTTCGGGAATATTAGCTTATAACATGAGAAAATGACATTAAACTATCTAACTCTAAACTAACGAACAACAAGTAAAATCATTTATAAACATAACACTTCGCCAATTAGTTTGAAGATCAGTTGTTACACAAAAAATTGTCACCATGAATTTCTATAGTTTGTCTGAGTCCATCAATACTCATACATCCCTCTTTTGCAAGTCTTAAACCTCAGCTCTTCATGTCAAGCCTTGAAAATGGAAGAAAGACCTTAAAAATGTCTCAAATCCTGGTTTCGCACTTTCTCCTAGTATTTCTTGCGGTGCCGCACCTAATGGTCATGTTTCCTGTGAACCTGACCGCTCTGTATATTGAGTGATGGGTGAAAACCCCTGTAAAAGTTAAAAAGGCGTGAGTTCATTCTTAAAAACTTATCTTGGGTCACTTCTAGACACTTCTAGAAGGAATATTATGCTGGCAAGTCCACTCCACCTTGGTTCATCCATTCCATAACTAAGGGAGCTAACTACATGATATGAGGTTCCTATCCCATTGAAGGAGGAACTTATCCCTTCAATGTTGGACCTGCAACTTCCTCCATTTGCACTATAAATTCATGCATTGGGCTGGTTGTAGGAGAGGTTGAAAGCTGAAGATTCTTGAGGGTAAATGCTGCTCAAAACTAGGCTTCCTTTTTGAGCTTGTGAGAGGAGAGATCACATACCTTTCATGTCATTTGGGAAGTGAGTGAGGCTTGTCAAAGTAGAGGAGACCCTTGCTGGACCCTGGAAAGGACTTGTGCAACATCAAGGCAAAGGTTGTAAAGTTCTTTTATTCATTAAGTTAATACAATCAAGTTTATTTTTCTCAATGAACTGTCTTTAATGGTTTGTTTTATGAGCTCCTTGATCTTCATAATGAACATGTTTTGTTATATGCAGGTATGCTTTGATGTGTGCTTGTTTGTGTATGCAGGTTATTGAACGGGAACTGCTTGAAGCTATTGGGATAAAACTACCTCAAACAAGCATTGGACCGAGGTAGGGTCTTTTACACTTCATAGTATTCATTATTGAATTGAAACATGTTTAGAGAGAAATAGGTTTGCTTATTCTCTTTGTTGCTAGATATTAGATACTAGGGAGATCGGCCTTGTCCGCAAGAACGATTTATCCGGCCAACAGTCTGTAGGTGGTAGCACAATTGACAAAAAAACATATTGACAATTCTTTGTGTATCAATGTAATTAAAAGTTCAATCCCAATGAGATGTTTCACTAATCGAATTAAAAAAGAAATAGAAAAAAACAAAAAAAATTTGAAATTTTATACATCAACCAAAAACACATCAGTCATAAATTTTATACACCAATCAAAAGCACATTACTCATAAAGTCTTGCACTAACTGCCCAATAAAAACTTTTTAATAATTTGTAAGGCTATTCATCTTTGAGTGTCTTGTCATCCAACGAATAAAATTATATTTTACCAATTCCATATCATATTGATCATTATGAGCAATATCAAGTTCGATCAAACTACAACATGAAATGTTAATGTTGTTACAAATTGAAATCTCAAATAAGGAGAGTCAAGGTTGAATATAATTTTTTAAATCTCAAGAGTAAGTTGAGGTCTTTGAGCTAGTGTTTTTATAAATGTAGAAAAGACAAAATCTCCCACATAGTCTTAAATACTACACCATTCTTAAGATGACAGAATTTTAAAAATTTTAAAATGTTAACTAAATGTTTATGTCTTTACTCAAGGTATATGAAATTTCTAAATTTTAATAGATATTAGTAACAATTTTGTTGATAATATCTAAATTTTCATAAAAATATATAATCTTATTGTAATAAAACAAAATAGATGTTTCCTTTAACAATATCTCACTCCCCTAAACCAACTCCCTTAAATCATAAATTATATATATAAACCAAATAAAAGCCTAATAATCTCTTCAAAAATCAATTCAAATGTAATCATTAAATTGTAATCTAATAACCAAACTCCTACTATAACAAACATATAATAATACTTTCACATTAAAACATACATACAATAAAATGATTACATATAGCAAATCTCCATAGTCTCATATAAATTTTTAAATATAAATAATCAAAATTACAAACTTTAGAATATTTTTTGAAATCCAATAAATAACAGCAGAATACCAAACCATAAATTAATTAACATATATAATTAATTAATAAATCTTAAATTATTGATAATATTATTTATTAATAATTAAAAATATTTTTATATTATAATAACATTTCTTGTAATAAAAAAAGTTCAAAATTTTAATTTTTTAAACCAAATAAAAATCTAATAAACTCTTCAAAAATCAATCTAAATATAGTCAATAAATGGTATTTTAATAATCAGATTCTTGCCGTAACAAACCTATAGTAATAATTTCACATTAAAACACAGTAAAAATTACATATAGCAAACCTCCATAATCTCATATGGATTTTCGGAGATAGATGGTCTAAATGTAGACTTTGGAATAATATTTTTTGAAATATGATAAATAGCAGCTAATACTATCGATCAAATATCTAAAATATTTCAAATTCTACCATTCACTGATTCTACAAGGTTGACCATTTTATTTATAATTCCCTTGGAAATAGACCATAATATACATAAGCAACAATAGAATATTCCGCATCAGCAATGATCGAGGGCGAAGCCAATTCGACCATTGTAAGTATCATAGGAAACCCCAATATGCTGCTGCTGAATATTCCCCATGATAGAGAAACCAGAGTCAGTGGGCACAAAGGCAAAGCAATGAGTACCCATGTTATCTACTGGAACCACATAATTGTTAGCCGGGAGACATAAAGTCTTCCTGTTGGAGAAGTGGAAGTCCACTCCGAGAACCATGACAGAATGTTGGTCCGACAGATCGTAGCAGGTGTCGAAGAGGGAGGTCCCCTCGGCTCAGGGAAGATGTTGGGTACCTACAATGAAAGTGTCCCTCATTGCTACGTAGGCAGCCGTCTGGAGTTAGGTGAGGGTAGTGCCCGAGTCGAGGATGACACCCCCACTGTCACGCCCCCAAGCCTACGGTGGTCTTTCAATCGTGCCGGCAAGGTGCAGCACCACCGAACACTTTCCTTTTAACAATACTCGTGCACATGGACTATGCATTAATTTACTTTCACCTACTTAGTTTGTGATTCTCAACCAAGTATTATTATGTTATCCTTTATACCAATGAACACCCATACACATTCATTATCCACAACATTATATAAGAGAAATGCAACAGTATAAAGGGAGGGGCAACTCCCTGCAATATGAGTCTGCCAAACAATATATTATACAATCTTTCGTTTTTACAATGCACAAGTTAAATCTTGGGAAACCCCAAATTTACACTTAGCCAATTTTTCACAACATCGGCAAACTCGGTTGCCCAGCTCATTGGCACCTCCGCACGGTCGCCGCCCGACTCACCAACCCTTCGTTCACCTCGTTGCACCATCGTGTCGTTTGCCCAACTCGGGTGCGCCTCCAAGTCGCCACACACGGGCGCCTCCAATCGAGACACACCTCCGTTCACAATCTCAACACTTCACGATTTCGTCGTGCACGGCGCGCCCTCACCCGGCTGCCTGTCCGCACGCCCACCATTCACCCGTTCAACTTCACCCAAGTCGCTGCACGACTTCACCCGGGTCGCCACATGACTTCACCCGGTTCGCCTGAACGACCTCACCCGGGTCGCCACATGACCTTGCCCGGGTCACCCGAACGACCTCACCCGGGTCGCCACACGACCTCGCCCGAGTCGCCCGAACGACCTCCCAAATGACCTGCCTAAACGACCTCTCGAACGACCTGCCCAAACGACAAGTCCGAACGACTTGTCTGAATGACCTGCCCGAACGACTATTCGAACGACTTGCCTGAACGACCTGCACGAACGACCTGCCTGAACGACTTTTCTGAACGACTTTCCTGAATGAATTTTCCGAATGACTACCCGAACGAGTTTTCTGAACGACTGTCTGAACAAGTTTCTCAAACGACTTTCTTGAACGACTGTCCGAACGAGTTTCCCGAACGACCGTCCAAACGATTTTCCTGAACGATTGTCCGAACGACCCGCCTGAACGACCTGCCCGAACGACTGTTCGAACAACCTACCTGAACGACTTTTCTGAATGACTTTCCTGTATGACTTTTCCGAACGACTGCCCGAACGAGTTTTCTGAACGACTGTCCGAACGAGTTTCCCGAACGACTTTCCTGAACGACTGTTCGAACGTGTTTCCCGAACGATTTTCCCAAACGACTGTCCGAACGACTTTTCTGAACGAGTTCTCACCCGAGTTCTGCCCGTCATGCGGGCTCATCCACGCACTTCAGAACTCCTTGTTCGAACTTGTTGATCAAATGATTGATGGTCGTTTGCCTCCAAATGTCCTCCAATATATACGGGCGGGTGGCGGGTTGTGTCACCCGACCGACCCACACTAAATGCCTGGCTGACTCGTTCATAATGTGTTGTCTTGCCCGGAGGATGGTCGGCCCGCCCAACTCATGGGATCGCCCCCTCAACTCACCCAACACCTTATAAACTTGCCCAACGTTCATTTTGTTTCATGCTTCGCACGCACTTCGCATGGTGGAGTCGCCCTGCCCATCGCACGAATCGCAGGTCCTGACATCCTCCCCCACTGGAAGTCATTTTCGTCCTCGACAATATCTCATCCCAGCAACCATCTGTCACGAAGATCACCATACCAAGGTATACTCCCCATTGGTATATCATATATCGGAAATCATCTCAATCCATGATCATCAACCACACTGTCACAATCTCCACATGTTGCTTCCCATTGTGGAAGGTTGGTCCCTCCATCTTAAGCTACATGCCCACTGCAACATCATGTCGTCCTCATCATGTGTCATCCCATGTGAACTGCTGCCATGATACTCCAACACAATGCTAACACATCTTTGCACACTGTTAACCCCCATGTCTGAACTAGTCGGATGGCCAGTCCAACTGTCACGCTCAAACCATGAGAATGCACATCCTCATGCCACCATCAGTTGTTTCTCAGAACATCATGTCACATCATCAACTTGATCAAGAATCCATCTCCATACAAGTAAGCCATGCTCAGGTCCATGAAGTAGCCCTCATCTCATTTGCAACATGTTGTCCAAAGTAGTTGAGTCTCGACTCAATCCCATGCCCAAGTGTTGCCACCAAGGCACCATCATCGTCATAACTCCATCACTCCAAAGTGTCTCATAACGATCCTCCACATCAAGTCACTCTTTCAAGCCATCCCCATCCATGTACTTGAAAGTATGCACCCCATCCTGCATCAAAGTCTCTGACCTCAGCTCCTCAATGCATCAGATCCTCTAAGTCCACCATATATGAAGTCCCTAAAAGTCACAACAATCTCATGTCATCATGAGCTCCATAAGTCATCTCCAACCAACATCTCAGAATGCATACAAGTCTCGGCCCAAAGGTCTTTGCAAGATGCCTCAGCTCTCCATGTAGTAAGAATACCCCATAGTCTTCTCACAACTCCATCCAAGTCCATGGCCTTGTTGTACAAGAGTGCACAACCTTTCCATTGGCTCGTACATAAAACATCTCCATGTCACATCAGCAAATCCATCTGCACAACATCCCTGCTTTGGCACTCCTCATTGGATGCCCATAAGTGACACCTCTACAAGTGCTCTCACATAATGTCCCTGCATAAGACTGCCATGCTCCATGTATCCAACCTGATGTCCATGACCAAGTTGCCCATGTAGTCCAACCAAGTAGACCCATTACAACAATCGGTCATCCTCATCCAAGCTGCAATCCTCGGTCTAGTGAACTCGGTCACCCTACCATATCATCATCATGTCATGAGTCTCTCCATCATAGCTCCTCCACCAAAGGTTCCACCAAGACTTGCTCTTGGTCTCGGCCATGAGAAGTCCACCCAAGCAACTCAAATGTGTGCCCTCCAATCTGTCCATGAGTCATGCCGGGAACTTAGCCATGTGGCTAAAGCATGGCCCATTCATCCACAACGATCATCAAGTTCCACCATTGTCACGGGCCTTTGTACCTTCTACCATAAGGTCACAAACAACCCTAACAAGTCCTGCAACAATCAACAATCCTTGCTTCTCCATACAAGGTCTCATCATAGTCATCCATGGTAAGATGCTCCTTAGCATCGGCCAACTGGCTTTTCCCTTCCCTGCACACAGTCCATATACCAAATTCTCAAACGAAACACAAGTATCAATAGTACTTACATCATCATCGGTCATGAGGTTTCCCCATGAGAGTACCCTCATCCATACATGTCTGTAAACTGCACGATCCTAGTCCAACTTGATCAATCTCAAGCTCATCCTCCATCATGATCATGTCTGCAACATCTTCAACTATCACGGCTTCCTCTTCCTTGTTTGCACAATCTACAACTTCATATTGCTCCATTGTCCATCCAAGTTGAAGAAGCTCATCTTCAACATTCTATTCCAAGACTGCAAGCTTCTCACGAATCCGGGGATTCTCCTCTTTCATCCACTTCAACTTGTATAAGGTAAGCAAGAGCTTCCCTTCGCATTCTTCCAAACCTGCCATGCCTTGTACTTCGTCTTCCCCAGTTCGTACTTCGTTTGGTCCACAGACGCCCAAACCGTGTATACCTACCCACATGCAGTCCCATTTTCCCACCTGACAAGTGCCCAAATCGTATGACCAACACGTAGTACCGTCTGCCCAACTCTACGACACCCGGTTCCAACCTTTACCAGCTTCACCAAGTACCCTGCAACCATGAACCGGCCCTTGTTCCACTTGCAAGTGAAACTAGCTTCCTTCACCTGGAAGTACTTGTTTCCACTGTCACGAGCAACCTGCTCAAACCAACTCTCAAGTTGTGTATCAGCTTTCATCCGCAAGCTATGCCAGCTCTGATACCAATTGTCATGACGCCAACGGTGGCGGTGGTATTTCAACCGTGCCGGCAAGGTGCGGCACCACCGAACACTTTCTTTTTAACAATACTCGTGCACATGGACTACGCCTTAATTCACTTTATCCTACTTAGTTTGTGATTCTCAACCAAGTATTATTATGTTATCCTTTATACCAATGAACACCCATACACATTCATTATCCACAGCATTATATAAGAGAAATGTCACAGTATAAAGGGAGGGGCAACTCCCTGCAATATGAGTCTGCCCAACAATATATTATACAATCTTTCGTTTTTACAATGCAGAAGTTAAATCTTGGGAAACACCAAATTTACACTTAGCCAATTTTTCACAACATCGGTAAACTCGGTGGCCCAACTCATCAGCACCTCCGCACGGTCCCCGCACGACTCACCAACCCTTCGTTCACCTCATCGCATCGTCGTGTCGTTTGCCCAACTCGGGCATGCCTCCAAGTCGCCACACATGGGCGCCTCCAACCGAGACACACCTTCGTTCACAATCTCAACACTTCACGATTTCGTCGTGCACGGTGTTCCCTCATCCGGCCGCCCATCCGCACGCCCACCGTTCACCCATTCAACTTCGCCCAAGTCGTCGCACGACTTCACACGGGTCGCCACACGACTTCACCCTGTTCGCCTGAACGACCTCATCTGGGTCGCCACACGACCTCGCCCGGGTCACCCGAACGACCTCACCCGGGTCACCACACGACCTCGCTCGGGTTGACCGAACGACCTTCCAAACGACCTGCCTGAACGACCTCCCAAACGACCTACCCGAACGACTGTCCTAACGACCTGTCTGAACGACCTGCCCAAACGACTATCCGAACGACCTGCCTGAACGACCTGCCTGAACGACCTGCCCGAACGACTGTCCAAACGACCTGCCTGAACAACTTTTCTGTACGACTTTCCTGAACGACTTTTCCGAACGACTGCCTGAACGAGTTTTCTGAATGACTATCCGAACGAGTTTCTCGAACGACTGTCCGAACGAGTTTCCCGAATGACCGTCCGAACGATTTTCACGAAAGACTGTCCGAACGACCTGCCTGAACGACTGTCCGAACAACCTGCCTGAACGACTTTCCTGAACGACTTTTCCGAACAACTGCCCGAATGAGTTTTCTGAACAACTGTCTGAACGAGTTTCCTGAATGACTGTCCAAACGAGTTTCCCAAATGACCGTCCGAACGATTTTTCTGAATAACTGTCCGAACGATTTTTCTGAACGAGTTCTCACCCGAGTTCCGCCCATCGTGCGGGCTCATCCATGCACTTTAGAACTCCTTGTTCGAACTTGTTGATCAAATGCTTGATGGTCATTTGCCTCCAAACGCCCTCCAATATATACGGGTGGGTGGCGGGTTGTGTCACCCAGCCGACCCACACCAAACGCTCGACCGACTCGTTCATAATGTGTTGTCTCGCCCGGAGGATGGTCGGCCCGCCCAACTCATGGGACCGCCCCCTCAACTCGCCCAACACCTTATAAACTTGCCCAACGTTCATTTTGTTTCATGCTTTGCACGCACTTCGCATGGTGGAGTCGCCCTGCCCGTCGCACGAACCATAGGTCCTGACATCCTCCCCCACTGGAAGTCATTGTTGTCCTCGACAATATTTCATCCCGGAAACCATCTGTCACCAAGATCACCATACCAAGGTATACTCCCCATCGGTATGTCATATATCGGAAATCATCTCAATCCATGATCATCAACCACACTGTCACAATCTCCACATGCTGCTCCCCATCGTGGAAGGCTGGTCCCTCCATCTCGAGCTACATGTCCACTGCAACATCATGTCGTCCTCATCATGTGTCATCCCATGTGAACTGCTGCCATGATACTCCAACACAATGCTAACACATCTCTGCACATTGTTAACCCCCATTTCTGAACTAGTCGAATGGCCAGTCCAACTATCACGCTCAAACCATGAGAATGCACATCCTCATGCCACCATCAGTCATTTCTCAAAACATCGTGTCACATCATCAACTCGATCAAGAGTCCATCTCCATACAAGTAAGCCATGCTCAGGTCCATGAAGTAGCCCTCATCTCATCTGCAACATGTTGTCCAAAGTAGTTGAGTCTCGGCTCAATCGAATGCCCAAGTGTTGCCACCAAGGCACCATCATCGTCATAACTCCATCACTCCAAAGTGTCTCATATCGATCCTCTACATCAAGTCACTCTTTCAAGCCATCCCCATCCATGTACTTGAAAGTATGCACCCCATCCTGCATCAAAGTCTCTGACCTCAGCTCCTCAATGCATCAGATCCTCTAAGTCCACCATATATGAAGTCCCTAAAAGTCACAACAATCTCATGTCATCATGAGCTCCATAAGTCATCTCCAACCAACATCTCAGCAAGCATACAAGTCTCGGCCCAAAGGTCTTTGCAAGATGCCTCAGCTCTCCATGTAGTAAGAATGCCCCATAGTCTGCTCACAACTCCATCCAAGTCCATGGCCTTGTTGTAAAAGAGTGCACAACCTTTCCATCGGCTCGTACATAAAACATCTCCATGTCACATCAGCAAATCCATCTGCACAACATCCCTGCTTTGGCACTCCTCATTGGATGCCCATAAGTGACACCTCTACAAGTGCTCTCACATAATGTCCCTGCATAAGACTGCCATGCTCCATGTATCCAACCTGATGTCCATGACTAAGTTGCCCATGTAGTCCAACCAAGTAGACCCATTACAACAATCGGTCATCCTCATCCAAGCTGCAATCCTCGGTCTAGTGAACTCGGTCACCCAACCATATCATCATCATGTCATGAGTCTCTCCATCATTGCTCCTCCACCAAAGGTTCCACCAAGACTTGCTCTTGGTCTCGGCCATGAGAAGTCCACCCAAGAAACTCAAGTGTGTGCCCTCCAATCTGTCCATGAGTCATGCCAGGCACTTAGCCATGTGGCTAAAGCATGACCCATTCATCCACAATAATCATCAAGTTCCACCCTTGTCACGGGCCTTTGTACCTTCTACCATAAGGTCACAAACAACCCTAACAAGTCCTGGAACAATCAACAATCCTTGCTTCTCCATACAAGGTCTCATCATAGTCATCCATGGTAAGATGCTCCCTAGCATCGGCAAACTGGCTTTGCCCTTCCCTGCACACGGTCCATCTACCAAATGCTCAAACGAAACACAAGTATCAATAGTACTTACATCATCATCATCATGAGGTTTCCCCATGAGAGTACCCTCATCCATACATGTTTGCAAACTGCACGATCCTGGTCCAACTTGATCAATCTCAAGCTCATCCTCCATCATGATCATGTCTGCAACATCTTCAACTATCACGGCTTCCTCTTCCTTGTTTGCACAATCTACAACTTCATATTGCTCCATTGTCCATCCAAGTTGAAGAAGCTCATCTTCAACATTCTTTTCCAAGACTGCAAGCTTCTCACGAATCCAGGGATTCTCCTCTTTCATCCACTTCAACCTGTATAAGGTAAGCAAGAGCTTCCCTTCGCATTCTTCCAAACCTGCCATGCCTTGTACTTCGTCTTCCCCGGTTCATACTTCGTTTGGTCCACAGACGCCCAAACCGTGTATACCTACCCACACGCAGTCCCACTTACCCACCTGACAAGTGCCCAAATCGTATGACCAGCACGTAGTACCGTCTGACCAACTCTACGACACCCAGTTCCAACCTTTACCAACTTCACCAAGTACCCTGCAACCATGAACCGGCCCTTGTTCAACTTGTAAGTGAAACTAGCTTCCTTCACCTGCAAGTACCTGTTTCCACTGTCATGAGCAACCTGCTCAAACCAACTCTCAAGTTGTGTATCAGCTTTCATCTACAAAGCTATGCCAGCTCTGATACCAACTGTCACGACGCCAATGGCGGCGATGGTCTTTCAACCGTGCTGGCAAGGTGCGGCACCACCGAACACTTTCTTTTTAACAATACTCGTGCACATGGACTACGCCTTAATTCTCTTTCTCCTACTTAGTTTGTGATTCTCAACCAAGTATTATTATATTATCCTTTATACCAATGAACACCCATACACATTCATTATCCACAACATTATATAAGAGAAATGCAACAGTATAAAGGGAGGGGCAACTCCCTGCAATATGAGTCTGCCCAACAATATATTATAATGCACAAGTTAAATCTTGGGAAACCCCAAATTTACACTTAGCCAATTTTTCACAACATCGGCAAACTTGGTTGCCCAGCTCATCGACTCCTACGCACGGTCGCCACACGACTCACCAACCCTTCGTTCACCTCGTTGCACCATCGTGTCGTTTGCCCAACTCGGGCGCACCTCCAACCGAGACACACCTCCGTTCACAATCTCAACACTTCACGATTTCGTCGTGCACGGCACGCTCTCACCTGGTCGCCCGTCCGCACGCCCACCATTCACCCGTTCAACTTCGCCCAAGTCGCCGCACGACTTCACCTGGGTCGCCACACGACTTCACCCGATTCGCCCGAACGACCTCACCCGGGTCGCCACACGACGTCACCCGGGTCACCCGAACGACCTCACCCAGGTCGCCACACGACCTCGCCCGGGTCGCCCGAACGGCCTCCCGAATGACCTGCCTGAACGACCTCCCGAACGACCTGCCCAAACGACTGTCCGAATGACCTATCTGAACGACCTGCCCGAACGACTGTCCGAACGACCTGCCTGAACGACTTGCCTAATCGACTGTCCGAACGACTTGCCTGAACGACTTTCCTAAACGACTTTTCCGAACGACTGCCCGAACAAGTTTTCTGAACGACTGTGCGAATGAGTTTCTCGAATGACTTTCCTAAACGACTGTCTGAACGAGTTTCCCGAACGACCGTCCAAATGATTTTCCCTAACGACTGTCCAAACGACCTGCCTGAACGACCTGCCCGAATGACTGTCCGAACGACCTGCCTGAACGACTTTTCTGAACGACTTTCCTGAACGACTTTTCCGAACGACTGCCCGAACGAGTTTT
This sequence comes from Pinus taeda, assembly GCA_000404065.3. Lineage (NCBI taxonomy): Eukaryota > Viridiplantae > Streptophyta > Pinopsida > Pinales > Pinaceae > Pinus > Pinus taeda. The sequence goes on from APFE030063953.1 coordinate 114,109, forward strand.
CTGAACAACTGTCCGAACGAGTTTCCTGAACGACTGTCCAAACGAGTTTCCCGAACGACCATCCGAACGATTTTCCTGAACGACTGTCTGAACGAGTTCTCACCCGAGTTGCGCCCATCGTGCGGGCTCATCCACACACTTCAGAACTCCTTGTTCGAACTTGTTGATCAAATGCTTGATGGTCGTTTGCCTCCAAACTCCCTCCAATATATACGAGCAGGTGGCGGGTTGTGTCACCCGGTCGACCCACACCAAACGCCCGACCGACTCGTTCATAATGTGTTGTCTCGCCCGGAGGATGGTTGGCCTGCCCAACTCATGGGACCGCCCCCTCAACTTGCCCAACACCTTATAAACTTGCCCAACATTCATTTCGTTTCATGCTTCGCACGCACTTCGCATGGTGGATTCGCACGAACCGCAAGTCCTGACACCCACGGCTTGACGTGTTGTCAATGGAGAAGACGTCGTCCGGGATGGAGTTGAGGAAAGTGCAACCGATGCTGATGCCAGTGAAAGAGAGATAATAGAAGGTAGGAAGAAGGGAGTTTTTTTCCATGGGCATGAAGAAGGAACCCTCGGGAACGGATTGCGCCCCAAATTCGAGTGTGCCGGATGACTCAGAATACTTGTCAATGAGGCAGTACGAAAATACATCGTCTAGCTGTCCCCGAGTTGCGATGGGAGGGATAGCAGCCCGGCCGCGAGGCCCAGGAGTCCCGCTGCCCCTACGAAGAGGCCGGTGTTGTATAGGCCGTAGCCGATGACCACGTGCCGAACATAGCTGTCGTTGAATGTCAGCGTCTCAGTGCCCATGACCCCAGTGGTGTAGGATCCGTCACCGTAGTCGACACTGTAGGCGCAATTGCCGCCACGAGAACAGTCGTGGACGTCAAGCTGACTGCACGCATCGAAGTTGCAGCTTAAAGAGGAGAAGGAAACAGAGGAGTAGGGGTTGAAAATGGGATCCATCTGCCGCTAACGCTTGCGGAATGGCATGCACTGAATCCACGTCACGTCGCTTCCCGTGTCGATGACCATGTATTTCTCCCTCGCCGGCGTTCCCACACCTATTAGCGTGAAGTACTCACCGCTCCCCACCTCCAGTCCTGATACGGGCCCCTAAATCTTCCGCCACCTTTGCATAGCTTCCTGCCGACTTGTTCAATCTCCTCTCTATCTGCTGTGCCAGTCCCCGAATTCTTGTGGCATCCTGCTTCCACGTCTCCTCCCACCGTCGCTCATACGATGGGCGAGCGTTGGCGAGCAACAGAGTGTCCCTGTGCACCCTGTCATGTACTAAGAATGCGAGTGTTCCTTTCATAATCTATGTACATGGAATGTTATACTTTGTTTCGGCTCCAACTGTAGAGCTTACCATTTGTAACTTTTATGTTGTATTACTGCCCTTCCCTCACTACGGGTGGGATTTATTCTAGGGTCTTCTAATGTTGAGAGGCCCATGCATGACAAATTCCATGTAATTATGGGGAATTGTCTACCTGTTTTTTTTTCTCAAATGTGCCCACTCATGACATACAATGTAGTTGTGGTGGCCGAGTATTGTTCGTGCCCTAGTCCAGTTGATGGAGTCTAGATGACTTGGTGCTCATAGAGAAAGCATGATGGAACATTAAATGACAATGCTAAATGTTCAAATAATATTTCTCACTGAATATTGTGGTTTCTTCCAGAGTTGTTGTTTTCTACTGTAGCATTCATTACCTTATCTTTAGTTGTAGAACATTCACAAGTCTTGATAGTGCGGGTGGCTTTCTTTGGTGTACTTCCTGACTCTTTTAACTTCGTTCACACTGTTTTTGACCTTGAATTTAATGACCTCAACCTATTTTGTTATATAGTAGTTTTTGGTAACTAGCATTTTGGTTTGCATTGTTTCAACAACTGTTAGAAGCCCTGCCCTACCTGAGGAATTTTATCTGCTACCTTGCCTCTTTGTTTTGATGTCCTATGCCAGTATTATTTAACTAGGCCTCCCCCTAGCCTTCGTTTCAGTCTTCCTCCTAATATTCCCTATTTTTGTAAATTCTCCGTTCGTTTTGAATCTTGATCTCTATAATTGTTGTTTCCCTTTCCTATGCATTATGCCTCGGAAACACATGTGCAGTCATCGACGGGGAGGTGGATGTGGCTCCAAAAGTAGAACATGAACCTAGTCCCAAGCTCAAGAGGTTGTGGTCTTCTTCCATTCAACTACCTCTCTCAATACTCACAATGGGATTCACCATCTCAAGACCCTCTTTAGCTCTACAACATTCACAAGTTTGCACAACATGGATGAATTTCTTTGGGATACTTCTTAACTCTCTAAGTTCTATTCACATTTTGTTTTTCCTTGAATTTAATGACTTCAGTTTATTTTTTTATATAGTAGTTTCTAGTAACTAACATTCTAGTCTGTGGTGTTTTAACAACTATTGGAAGCCCTCTCTACTTAAGGAATTTTATCTACTAACTTGCCTCTTTGTCCTGACATCATGTGCTAGTATTCTCTGACCAGGCCTCTCCCCAACCCTTGTTTCAGTCTTCCTCCTAATATTCCTTGTCTCTGTAATTCTTCCTCTGGTTTTCAGTCTTAATATTTGTGATTAATGTTTCCCTTTCTTATGCATCATGCCTTAGAAACACATGTGCGATCATCAAGGGCGGTGTGGTTATGGCTCGCAAAGTAGAACATGAGCCTAGTCCTAGGATTAGGAGGTTGTGGCCATTTTCCATTCAACTATCCCTCTCAATATTTGTGATGAGATTCACCATCTCGAGACTCTTTCACCCGATGACCAAGAATAATTACTAGATTCTGAAATCCTTGAGGAGGTAGCCCACCAAGTTCCTGACTTTGGTCACACTAAGGGAAGATGGAGACAATACCTAAACTCCATTACCCTTCATTGATATCTAATGGAATTAGATGATTTATAGGTGGAAAATTAATCTCTCTCCATTGGAGAAATGAAAGCCCATTATGGGAACAATCATGGAATCTTGGTCTGAAAAATCATAGAATCATGGAATTATGAAATCCACATAAATGGTAGAGAGTGCAGATTGGAGAAACAAAAGAATCCCGAGACTCATTAAAAAGAAGAAAATCTCAACACAGTCAGGCCTCATCTCCCCATTCGTAAGGATTGTCGGGCAGAGGGTTAGATTTGGGGCGACTGAATAAACTAGGAGCTATTTAATGCACTGAGTGAGAGATATGATATTATCGGCAGCAGATAGTCTTCTTTTGTCATTTCCATTGCATATTCTTTGCATGATAGGCCACTCATGTTTGGAGGTTCCAATGGCTTTCTAGAGTGTGAAGGCTTGTGCTTATAAAATCAATTTTGGAAGCCATTCTTGTATTTTGGATGTCTCTTTCATTGATCATAAAATGGATTTTGAATTTAATTTGTCAATATTGCTTTATATTTTTATGGAAGGGTTCAAAGGATGGGTGAGCTTTTCCTTGGGTAAGGTGGGACACAATCACTTTTCCCAAGAAATGGGGAGGTTGAGGGTTTAAAAAATATATTCCACTTCTCTAAACCTTTAGCAACAAATGTAGGATGGAGGCTACTAGATTCTATAAGTATAAGGGTTTGAAGTGGTAAATAAGAAATATATATATCCCTTATCTATTAAAAAATGGGTCATACTCCTAAATAAATTCAGGTCTAATGTTTGAGTGGTCTGGAACGTAATTTTGGCATCTTTCAATGTGATTGAGAGTGGTCTAGCTCAGAGGGATGAATCTGGTGAAAGAGTTAGAATTGGAGCGGATCCATGGATTGGATGCAATGCAAACTATTGGTTGCCTTTGGCCTTAGTGGAATTTCTGAATGACAATGAAAAGTATACCTTGAGTCAAGTGGTAGATCCGGAAAGCACATATTTATGGGCTCAATGATGGGCTAGTGCTACATAATTAACTCTACCTAATGCTTTTACATCCCATTGTTGGGATTATATAAACACTCTCAATATCTCACATGTTAGAAGCAATAATAATGTAGATTCTTTATGGTCGGTTCATGCTTCGTTTGGGGATTACTCTCCAAATATGGGTTACCTGCACATGATTTTTTATAGAGAGACGAAGAATGTGGGGTGGTGGTGAAGAAAATTTTGGAAGTTTTGATGCCCTACCAAAGCAAAGTTGTTCCTATTGTGAATTCTTGAAAATAAGGCCCCCATAGGGGATAATTTATAGAAAAGATGTTTCATGGGGCCAAGTTGGTGTGCTCTATGTGAAAACACAAATGAGATAATTTTTTATTTATTATTTGAACGTCTTTATTCCTCTATAGTATGGAGCACAGTAAGCACGAATTTATATTTAAATCTCAGATGGTAGGATCCTTCATGCAAAAGATGCCTAGAAATCGTGATGGGAAAATGCAGTCCCAAAAAAATATAGAAACCTCCCTCCAATTTTTTGTTGGGGAATTTGGCTAGATAGAATTAAAGTCGTTTTTCAATCCTAGTCTCTCTTCTTTGACGAAGTGGTTGTCCAAACCATTGCCATATATGACTTAATTCTCAATGATATTGTATCAGATAAACCCCAAAACATTATTGTTGAAGAAGTGGATAGTTCTATCTGGTTAGGTTATTTTGATGGGGTGTCCCTTGATAGGGGTGTGTTTGGTAGTGGAACAATTTTATACTTGTCTAAAAATCACTCATTTAATATTCCTAGTGGGTTGGGAAGGGGATCAATCTTTTCTCTATCCGAGTTTTGCAGCATCCGGCCTCCGCGTCTCCTCCCACCTTTGCTCGTAAGACGGCCGAGCGTTGGCAGGTAAAAAAGTGTCGTTGTGCCCCACTTCTAAATATTTAATTATTAAAATTTATAAAGATATAAGTATCATTTTAGATTAAACTTAATATTTTTTATTTAATAGTATTTGATGATTAAATCCACTCAAATAAATATTTAAAAACCCACTTTCATCTAAAGCTATTGACATAATATTCTACAATTAAAAATAAACCATTGACATAATATTCTATAATTAAAATAAACAAAACCTAAAATTTGATATAAATATTTAAAAAACACACTTTCCTCTAAAAGCTATTGACATAATATTTTATAATTAAAATAAACAATATCTAAAATTTGATATAATGTTAGGGAGAATTTATTCCCAATCTCTTCATAGTCCTCACCAACAATTGGTATTATGGACTTTCATCCTATGAAGTGACTATATGAATTAGTAAGATGTTGAATGGGTTGATTCTTTGAACTAGTACGATATTGAATGGGGTTTTCTAACCTTAAATAAAATTAAGTTTAATATTTAATATTTTTATTATTTAGTAAAATTAATTAAAAATTATAAATAATTTTATTTTTATAAATATTTTATTTTATATAATTATTAAATTTATGGAGATTATACATATTTTACATTAAAATTTTAGTTTTTAATTAAAAAAATCATGATATATATAAAAAATATAAATAATTCTTTTTAATATTAAAAATATAATAATATTTATATTTTTTAATATTTATTATAAGATATTTTTAAATTCCATTTTCATTTGAGAGTTATTGCTATAATATTTTATAATTAAAATATGAAAAAGAAATACCTAAATTTTGATATATCTTTAAAGGGTATTTTAGTGTGAAATCTCTTCATAGTCCACAAGAGCATTTTGTACATATAACAAAAGTGTAATGGTACAATGGACTTATGAGGATTCGATGAGTGATCTTTTGAATGGGTAAGATGTTTAGTGGGCTTTTTTAACATACTGGGGTTAGGATATGTGATTTTATGAATGGACAAGTTGTTCAGTAGGCTTTCATATTAATATAAAGAGTTTTAAATTTATAATAATAAGGACGAGGTAGTTATGAAGTAACTGTATATTTATTAATTTATTTTTGAAATACACTTAAATTAAACAATTTTAAATAAATGTTATATATATATATATAGATATATATAACTTTTCTTTTTCTTTTTCTTGCCACTCTTAATCATTTTATTAAATTAAACAAATTAATTTAGTTGTTTAGTAATTAATTTTTCTAATTTAATAAGATTATTAGGGGTGGCATGAGGGGAGGGGAGGGGTTATTTTTAATCTCGATGGACAGTGAGTAAAGTAAGTTTTGGGGTGTAGGTCAAAAGTCCAATAATCAAGATGAAATGTATGGTCTCTGGCTTGGGATAACTTTGGTCAAAGATCTGCAGGGCACCAAGATTGTAATTGTAGCACCCCACCCCACCGCTTTTACAAGCTCTCTAGGGTAAACACCAGCTGAGAGTTACTATGCATTATCCAACAACCAAGATCCATTTATGGAAGTGGAGCCTAATGTCTTGAAACTTTACTGCAACCTCCTAGGGACACGTGATCACCCAAAGGTCAGACAACACCCATTGGTGATCCTTCCTTGAGTTGGAATTTTCTTTTTACTCGACTTTACAACCCAATCACATGCATGCCAAGTTATGCATGCGACCAGAAGACTCCAACTACACGCACAAGGCACCTTCCATGTGGCTACAACTAAAATTCCCTAGTTTTGTGGATACAACTAAAAGCCTTGTTCCATATTTTTAGGCTAGTCTTTATGCCACTACCCAAATATGCTTAGGACTTTCCAAAACTTTGTCATTCAGCTACATGAACCTGTAGAATCAATTTACAGGCTCTAATCATACTCAAACTTACAAAATACCCAATTTCAATTTATGTAAACACTTTGTAGGCAAAGTACCTATAGCTAATAAATACATATTTTCTCACTTATTCAATAAGTTCATTAAAGAACCATCAAGAAAGCTTGTTTCTCTCTATTACTAGCTACAACAACACACATTAGCTTATGCATTCATATAAGATAATCAAGAGCCCATCAAACCATGGAATGGATCCATAACAAGAGCACATCATATATTGAAAAATTTACCATGCATGTAAGCAACATTTAACCATAAATGAACCATGACAAACTAGTCATAAAATCATACCTAAAATCAGAACTTGTGCTCATTAACCTCAGTAAGAATCAACACATAATACTATATGCAAATTTCAACCAAGTTAGGGACTTCCACATACCACTCGACCATAGATTGAGCTGAACCAAATATTTTTTTCAATGAATCACCCCAATGCCATATTCCAAGCATGAATGTGGGATCTCATAGGTTAAACCAAATATAACCAAATAGCGACTCCAAGGGTTAAACCACCTCCACCCTCAAGCCATAGTGACGTTACCTAAACCGGTCTAGAGATCACCAAACCAACAAAAGCTTGGAATCTTTAGAATTTCTTTGTCATAGCCAAAGGAATTTTCCTAACTCCACCCACTTGTCAAGGGCTTTGTTACACTGAATTTTGTCACCTTGACTATCTGCAGTTATATGGCCCCATCAATAGCCATATTGTCCTCTTTTTCAAGCCCCATACCTCTGCTCTTCATGTCAAAACTTCAAAAGAGAGAAAGTCACTTAAAAACATGTTTATCTCTGGGTACGCAGGTTCTCTCTACCTTGCCTGCGTGTACGCACTCCAAATACTTTGTACCTGCGTACTTGTACGCTCTGTAAGCTAAAGGTTGGGTGCGTACCCCTGTAAAGGTCAAAAGGCGCGAGTTTCATCTTTAAAAAGTTACTTGTGGTCACTTCTAGAACCTTCTAGAAGAGTTTTTGACGTGTATTGAGCGCCTCCAGATGGTTCATGCATCCCTATGATAGAGGAGCTTATCCCATCAAGAGAGGAGCTACCCCATCCAAAAGAGGGAGTATCCCATTGATGTTGGAACTGAATAACCTCTTCTAGAATACTATAAATACAGGTATTGGGCCAAAGGAGGAGAGGTTGAAAGCTGAACATTCTATAGGGTAAATGCTGCTGGAATTAAGACTTCCATTTGTTGACTTGTGAGGAGAGATCACCATCCTTCCTTGTTGCCATAGTGGGAGTGGGTGAGCTGGTCAAAGTAGAGGAAATCACTTGCTGGACCCTGGGAGGAGCTTGCACACAACACCAAGGCTCAGGTGGTAATGGTTCCTTTTTTGTTTCCTTAATACAAATAAGTCCATTCTTCTCAATGATTTGTTGTTAATGAATTATTTCATGTACTCCTTGGTCTATGTGATGAATATGCTTTGTTTTATGAAATATTCAGGTGTTATGTAATCGTTTGCTTTGTTAGTGTAAGCAGGTCTTAAAGTGAAGGAGGAGCTCATCTGGATCAACAAGGCTGGACTGCTACAACAAGCGTTGGACCTAAGGTAAGATCGGAAAACACTTGGTTTCTCATAGAATAATGTATGTTTAGAGAAGGATTGCTCTTGTTTGGTTTGTTTGTCACTAGAGAGTCTTAGACTCCTAGGGAGGTTAGGTTTGTCCGCAAAAATAAATCTTTCCGCATGACAGACACCTAAAACATGAAATGAAAAAAAGAGCTTTGATCTCTGATGGAGGGATAACTAGACCGACTCTAACAATGCTAACACAATGCTAAAGGGATATCGTGTGGATCTAGACAAGTTTATAGGAACTCGTCATAACTAATATCAAGATACTAGATACCTTGGATACATTTTACAACATGATTTAATGAATAAAGTGAATACATTATTTAATAATAATATCATTTCTTTATGGGGTTTCATGCAAAAATCATTTAAATATGGAATAAAATCATGTTACACATAATGTAAATATCTCATATGTTTGCATATTAGATATCTTGTATCATCCTAGATTTTATGTTATATCTAGATATGGATCTATTAAGGAATGATTTACATGAAAATATTCTCGATTATGATTATTTTCCTTTTTTTCTTCAATCCAAATCTGGTCATATTGTTAGAACAATTCTTCAGGTTCTTTAGGATTACTAGATACTAGGTACATTTTTAATCATATATTACATTTCAACCTAGGTAAGAAAAATAATAATAATAATAGTAATAAAAAAAAAAAATATATATTACACCTGTTTTAGTCTAGATACCTATGAGTGTTAGATGCACATCAAGCTGCATATATGCACTTTACCATGGAGTGTTGTCATTTTCTAACAAATATTTGAAAATCTAGATTTTTGAAAAGAAAGTTCTTTTAGAATTTCCCAGGGTTTGGATATGATTGGTGACAATGTGGCATGGTGATAGAGAATCTGGAAGTTCGTAGATTTGACTGATTAACTATAGTGAATACATTAGCATGCCATGTAAGCCAAATTTGTACCTAGTTCCATGTCATTATAACATGCCATCATGCCACATAATGATCTGTTAATGCAATCATGCCACATAGTCACCAGTTGCATGTGCTTATTCTAGATACCTATTTTGAGACAGTTTCTTCACATTTAATTCATGGTACCCTGTGGGTGGTTCCAGTCAATCCAATAATCATTCATTCATGCAAAGGAATTCCACATGATAACATTCTAAGACATGTGTTCATCATCTAAATCTCTATATTGCTTTACAATTATCCAAGCTTTTGTTTCATCTTTAAGTTCATTCTGATTTTTTTCTATAGCATTGATTACAAGCTTAATAAATAAATCTTTTAGAACCTCTCCATAAATAAGAAATGCGATCAAACGTCTTGAAAGATATGTTATGATCAACTTATAGTTCATTCTACAGATTTCCAAGGAGTTGATACTTGGGTAACAAACATAATTTTCAACTCTTTCAACTTTTATCATTGACTCTAGAAAACGGATCGTTTTACACGGAAATGTTTTGTTAACCAAAATGTTCCTTTGATTGAATATCCATTATATAAAAGACAACATTGAATGAGAAAGGAACAAGCCTTTGAAATCTAATTGTTTAAATTTTTGCATTCAAATACATTTTTTGGGCATTGTGAAGCCAATTTTTTTTAGTCAAAGCCAAAGTCATTTTTGTAAGACACCCTTCTTGGGCTCCTTAAGGTCAAGAAAGGAATAACGTTTTTGTGTCTAAATATATCCTCTGCCAAGTCAATTCCTTCACCCAAAAGGATTACCATTCATCCTTCAAAGATGGCCTCCAAACAGAAGATAATCAAGTTGACCTTCATTACAAGCCTACAAGTCAAATCGTTCATGTTGGCTCAAATGCATAGTGACCAATGAGTATAAATAACCTCCTATTTCACCATTTGAAGGAGAGAAGTGAAGAATTCATTGAAGAAATAAGATAAACTATTACAGGATCGAGAAATGGAGAGGAAGCAAAGAAACTTAGAAGACTGTTATAGAGAGGAAGCTGAAAATGTGAATTGCATAAACAATTATAGGGAGGTCGAAGTTCCTTGTTGCAAAGATGATTACAAAAAGGGTTGTGACTATTTCAGAAGGGAGGCTGAGATTATTGAAGCAAGAAGGCCAAGATTTTTGAAGTAGGAAGGACAAGACTATTACAGAAGGAGCGTCAAAATTTTGAAGTTGAAATAGAAGGAGCCAAGAACCATGATTGCAGATAAAATTGCAAGAACCATGATCTTCATGTTGGCACTTATTTGATGAAAGGAACACTAAAATAATAAACATATAATTTCATAAGTAAATGTCAAGATAAAAGAAATCAAATTGAAGAATCTAAATCACATAATGTTTCAGAGTTTCTCAACAAAGGAGAGTTATTGGACCTCATTTGAGTCACACAAGTAATTCGGTCTCTTCAAGAAGTCTGACGAAAATTCAAGGCGAGAAAGAGGTGAAGGATAGCGAGGAAATCATGAAGGTCCATTTGTTTGGCTTGTGCATCAATTCTTTGTCTAGAAAGCTCGCACGTATGGGAAGCAAGTTATCTTTGTTAAGATTTCGAGCTCGAGAAGAGAAATAAACTGAGTTATAAAGAGAAGAATTATTATATAGGTGGATGACCTATCACTTGGTGAGTTTTCTTAATCACATATCTTGGAATTATTCCTTGAATTTCTATAAGAAGAGAATTTTTTGGGTTTTTCCCCTATGGAGGGGTTTTGCCCTTGCTAGGAGCTTATTTCTGGTGTTCTTTTTTGCATTCTGATCTTCTTTATTGGCATTGTCTTGATGATGAACGTAAAATAATAATGATGATGATGAACTAACATTATATCACAAGAATTATGAATATAACAAGAGAAAACATTATAAAAATAAAACCTATTTCTTTTTTCCCTAGTTGTTCTCAACATCTATGGTCTTGGAAGATTTGCATTGTAGAAATAAAAATTTGCTTGAAATCAAATGCAACAAAAAAATGAATAACACACGTGGTAGCCAAGCTCTTGGTGGGCTAAAGTTGAGCAACACTTCTATGAGTTTTTTTTCGCGTATATGACTCCAATTGTAGTTAATCTTTGAAATCCAAATATGAGAATGAAATTACTTGCAAAACAAAAGGAAGGAGGAGAAGTTAGATGCGATAAATAATTAATAAAATAGAAGAAAAAACATACCAATGCCTTATGCCCAATTAATAGAGTAAGAGTTTATCCTACTGCCTTGCATGGAAAATGATAGTTTATGGTCTTTCACTCAAATAAAAACACAATTGTTAAAAAAAGATAAATATTACATGAATTTTTTTCATGGAAAAGTTTGTTATTTCTTATAAAAAATTGTTAAATTTAGGTATGTTCTATGTTGGAGCAATTTATTTAATTTCTTTTCATATTAGAAATCTCATCAGCATAAATTAAACTACAGATAGAACATAAATATAAATCACAGAAGACAAGCCAAGACAAGAGGACACAAGATGTGGCACTAGCCAGGGACAAACCCCACAATGTGTGGGGAAACCCTTGATCAATTCTTCTTTTATGTTCTTCAAAGTTCAGCAGAGAAAGAGAGAGAGAGAGAGAGAGAGTACATTTTCAATAGAAGTCAACACTTTGACTTGTCTAAAACAAAGCATAGATGATCTCCTATAACGATGAGATCAGTTGAAGACATCCTACTTCAACTAATACCTATCATCGTGTTGCATCTAGTTCTCTAGTTGCACCACTGCATACTGCACCATGCTACTTTCCATGTCCATGATCTTATCCATCATAATGCTGCTCAAACTAATGTGCATCATCATCATGTTGTCATCACAGATGCATCATTGTTGCACCTTTACTTGTACCTTTTTTACTGTTGCATCTTCCAATGATGAGATCCATTGAGATCTTCATTGTGCTCTTTTCTTCTTTTATATAATGACAGTTTCATCATATAAATACTAGAATCAGCTAGTGGGAGCATAGATCAACACACATATATATATACTGATATATATGTTAATACACATACCTTTTCCATTCATCCGAGATGACATCTGAGATCATACCTACATTCATGGCAACCGAGATCTACTCCTTTGATTGAGGGGTTACTGTCAACAAAACTGCAGCTTACTGTCCATTTAAATTCTTGTCTATCTGTCATTGAGCAGGAGAATGTCCGAGGCAAGTTTCCTTTGACTGCGTATAAAGGCTTGTCTCCATGACTGTGTAGAAGGTGACTTCCTAATAGCGTAGGAAGTTATCTCCATTACAGTTTGTAAATATTGTTGTGTATATACTTGTTGTTCTCCTTGAATAACGAATCAGGGTTGCGTATAAGGTGCCTTCATTAACAGAGTTAAGGGTTGCTTTGATAGTGTATTATGCCTCTGTTTATGACTAAGTTAAGGGCTATTCCTATTGACTGCATATAACAGCGTATAAGAGTCTTCATAAACAGCGTATTATTGTTTCATTGACCAGCATATACACAGCATATCTATTTCTCCATGAATTGCGTATGGGACAGCATGTAAGGAGTCACTATGCCTTGCGTATATGTGGGAGAGCTCCTTCCAACTGGGATTTTACAATGAATAGTGTATAACAATACATTGCGTATATGACTGCGTGGCAAGGTATGATAATGTATTATGACTACGTTCCATCCATGCCATCATATGAATATTGCTGCGTATATTGCTAGGGTTGTCCATTTATAAGCCAAGGCATGACTGCATTCAATCCACGTTGTGTTCCTTTCCTTACATCGTATGAATTACTACGTATATTGCTAGGGCTATCCATGTATAAGCCAGTGCATGACAACATTCCATCCACGTTGTGTTTCTCCCTTACATCGTATGAATTTCTGTATATATTGCTAGGGCTGCATATAATCAACATGTACACCATGATCCCATGACTGCATGAAACCAGCGTATAACATCCACAAAAATGAATAGCATATATTATGAGCAGCATATATCTTATAAGGTCTCCAAGACTGTGTTGGATTAGGGCATCATTAATCTAGGCCAGCGTACTCTTTTTGTGACTCTCCTTCCAAAAACCCAAGACATGGAGAGGAGATCACATCAAGAATGAGTGTTTAAATGACTTCAAGTTCTTGCAAATTTATACTAAGACATATAGGTTGAGTAGACATCACATTTTGGCTTCTTGAGCCCACATAAGTTGCTGGTCGGCTAGATAATAAATCCATAATCAAAATAAATTCATATCTCCATAAATACTTATCAGAATCAGATGATCTTTAGATCAATCCTACACCTCTCGACGAGAGGGATCCAATAAAAATATCAGTTGCCATAAATAAGCTGACCCACGTGGAGTTTTTCCATAGTTTCCAATTTAACACTCCCTCTCAACTAGGGAGAGCTCCATTCGTTGATCCATAAGTCCGACTGTACTATCTCTGCCATCAGTGCCCTGCACTACTCTACCCAACTCTACTCAGCTCAACTTAGCTCTACTAAACTATGAAGAAGAAGAATTGATCGAGAATGTCTCATGCCATTCTCCACTGACCCAAAGTCAATCTCAGAGTGCATACCACTAGTCTTAGACCAATCTCAACTGACCCAAAGTCAGCTTCATAGTAGGTAACACTCCTACCACTGGTCCCAGACCAATATCACAGTCTCAAAGAGTGTAGCACTAGTCACAAACCAGTCTCAACCGACCCGAAGTCAGCATTATAGTATGTACCACTCTCACTAGTCCCAGACCAGTACTGCACTAACACAAAGTCAGTCTTAGAGTATGTACCACTAGTCCCAAACCAGTACTGCACTAACACAAAGTCAGTCTCAGAGTATGTACCACTAGTCCTAGACCAGTCTCAACCAACCCGAAGTCAGCGTCATAATATGGTACAACTCCTACCACTAGTCCCAGACCAGTATCACAGTCTAAGAGAGTGCACCACTGGTCCCAGACCAATCTCAACTGACCCGACGTCAGCGTCATAGTAGGGTGCAACTCCTACCACTGGTCCCAGACTAGTATCATTGGTCCCAGATCAATGGAGGTCATCCTAGTGTAGGGAGTACGGTAGATACAGTGATGCATCCATCGGTACTACTGTGATCCCTAACTTCATTTCCCTGCTCATTGATCAGATGAGAGGTACTTCCCATGAGTCTTAGACTACATGGGTAGGATGCCTCGACAGGAGAACTAATCAATCCTATCCTCACAGGAGAACACATCAATCTTGCTACAATCATCATGGAGAACACATCAATCCAAGTCTCATAGGAGAACACATCAATCCTGCTACAATCGCCATGGAGAACACATCAATTCAGGCCTCACAGGAGAACGCATCAATCCTGTTACAATCACCATGGAGAACACATCAATCCAGGCCTCACAGGACAATTAATCATCCTGCTACACAGGAGAGTGAATCATCATGTCTCACAAGAGAGCGAATCATCTTGTTCCACAAGAGAGTGAATCATCTTGTTCACAGGAGAGCGAATCATCTTGTCCCACAAGAGAGCGAATCATCTTGTCCCACAAGAGAGGGAATCATCTTGTCTATAGGAGAGAGAATCATCCTGTCCCAGTGCACACCACCAGGGGAGGGAGAGTCACCCTGTGGTCGTATGTTTCTCCAATAAGAATTGCAAGCCCCCAGAGCTCCTAGAGCTCAATGTATGCAACATGCAAGACCCTTGTACAAGGGTCTCTTAACGACTCTAATTCGTTCAGAAAAATCATAGATTTGATCTTTCCCCTGGGGCTTTAGCGACCTATACATCATCTCAGTGTGATGGAGCCTCCTTGCTCATTAACTTTCCATATCCCAGATAAGGTAGTATCTGATGTCTGTATGCTGGAGAAATTGTTGAATACAGGATTCCCCAATAATTGAATCCCACCTCTAGTTGTCACAGAGAAAAACAGCTTACTTAAGAGCTTCTGCAACCATGCAGCTTCATACGAGATCATACTTGTACCCATGTATTCAATCTTGGTAGTGCTTATAGCGACCAACTTTTGCTTCATGCATCGAAGCAGAATCCAAAGATAACCAACACTGAAAAGTGCTCTAGTGATCCTCCACACTGCCTGCACATTCAACATTCGAATAATAATGCAATTTCATCTTTATTGCAGTGTATCTCAATCCATGAGAGATTGTGCCCTGAAGATATCTTAGAAGATTCTTGGCACCAATCCAGTGAGGCTCAACCAAATATGAGCTCACCATGCTAACTGTACAACATATGTTCGGACGAAGGTTCACCAAGAACATCAATGCGAATGAGTTTATGAAACTCAGAGGCATTCCAAAATCTGGTCCGACATCACTACCATATAACTTACGATCCTTGAGGTAGTCACAGGCTTGCAGTTTATCATTCCACATCCAGAATCCAACTCCCTTTGTCTTCTACAAATAAGAGGGTCTGCACCTGTCAGACATAGGTGTTGGTATGAGAGGTCTATCATCCTCAACCTTCGGGTAATGGCTTGGATCAGTTTCACTCTTAGTGAATCTCAACTTCATCTGAAAGCTATCAATCCTCTCATATTACGCCCAGTGTGCTTTTCTTCAAGCTAGAGAGGGCTTTCTTCCACCAGTATACGTGAGATTCCCAATCATCAATCTCAAACCCCTCGGGTTGTTCCAAACCTTTGGACCTGCTACGTGAGGGGGAATGGTCCCCTTGTAAAATTTTCCTTCGGTACATCTCAGCCATGTACCTTCATGTTCCTTTTGAATTCAGGAATCTCTGTCACCATCTGACTCACAGACCTCTAGTGTTGTGTCAATGGACATGGTCCCCATTGGACTTCCTACAACCTTGAACTCAAAAACATCTTTGAAAATTCAATTTTCAAACACAAACCTTTTCATTGACGAATGCCACCATAAAACCTTTGACTTCCATTCCCTTTCAGGATAGGTGACATCGGCTCCAAGTGTAATCCCACAATTGTTTCCATCTCTACCAAATTAGATACTACACCCTTCTATCCGATGAAGTGCCTTGAAGCACTACAATCAATATGCCAGATTCCAAAGAATCTAAAGGAGAGGGCCAATACAAGATAACACTTCTCTATCTTATCAGAAACAATATTTGATTCTTCTTACCTGGGGTTCCTTGTTTCCTTGAAGAGCCGGCCATGTCTTTCATGACCTGCATCTCTGTCATTCGGACACTCCTTCGCATAAGGGCCGAACTCATAACCAAGACATCTACCTTTCCTTCCACCATTAGATCCAAACTTTCCAATGAAGTGAACTTTAGGTATGCCATCAGAAGTTCTGCTGTGCCATTCTGATAATATGCTCTACTTCGACTTCACCCTAAGTGAATTATGAGGAACCCATTGATCCTTCCATCTTGGGAACTCATAACCAAGACATCTACCTTTCCTTCCACCCTTAGATCCGAACTTCCTAATGAAGTGACCTTTAGGTATGCCATCAAAAGTTCTGTTGCACCTTTTTGATAATATGCTCTGCTTCGACTTCACCCTAAGTGAATTATGAGGAACCCATTGATCCTTTCATCTTGTCCCAACTGTCTTTGGTGATTGCTCTTTCACTCTTGCTTCGGCGTTGTCTTCACCTCAGCTCTGATACCATGTTAAATTTAGGTATGTTCTATGTTGGACTAATTTTTCCATATTAGCAATCTCATCAGCATAAATTAAACTACAGATAGAACATAAATATAAATCGCAGAAGACAAGACAAGACAAGAGGACACAAGATGTGGTGCTAGCAGGGACAAACCCCATAATGTGTGGGGAAACCCTTGATCAATTCTTCTTTTATGTTCTTCAAAGTTCAGCAGAGAAAGAGAGAGAGAGAGAGTACATTTACAACAGAAGTCAACACTTTGACTTGTCTAGATCTAAGCATAGATCATCTCTATAATGATGAGATCAGTTGAAGACATTCTACTTCAACTGATACCTATTATCGTGCTGCATCTGGTTCTCTAGTTGCACCACTACATACTGCACCATGTTGTTGTCCATGTCCATGATCTTATCCATCATAATGATGCTCAAACTAATGTGCATCATCATCATGTTGTCATCACAGTTGCATCATTGTTGCACCTTTACTTGTACCTTTGTTACTGCTGCATCTTCCAATGATGAGATCCATTGAGATCTTCATTGTGCTCTTTTCTTCTTTTATATAATGACAGTTTCATCATATAAATACAAGAATCTGCTAGTAGGAGCATAGATCAACACACACACACACACACATATATATATTGATATATATGTTAATACACATACCTTTTTCATTCATCTGAGATCATACCTTCATTCATGGCAACCGAGATCTACTCCTTTGATCAAGGGGTTACTGTCAACAAAACTGTAGCTTACTGTCCATATGAATTCTTGTCTATCTATCATTAAGCAGGAGAATGTCCGAGGCAGGTTTCCTTTGACTGCATATAAAGTCTTGTCTCCATGACTGCGTAAAAGGTGACTTCTTGACAGCGTAGGAAGGTATCTCCATTATAGCGTGTAAATATTGTTGTGTATATATTTGTTGTTCTCCTTGAATAATGAATCAAAGCTGCATATAAGGTGCCTTCATTAACAAAGTTAAGGGTTGCTTGGATAGTGTATTATGCCTCTGTTTATGACTGAGTTAAGGGCTATTCCTATTGACTGCATATAACAGCATATAAGAGTCTTCATAAACAGCGTATTACTATTTCATTGACCAGTATATACACAGCGTATCTATTGCTCCATGAACTGCGTATGGGACAGTGTGTAAGGAGTCACTATGCCTTGCGTGTATGTGGGAGGGCTCCTTCCAACTGCACTTTTACCATGAACAACATGTAACAATACATTACGTATATGACTGTGTGGCAAGGTATGACATTGTATTATGACTACGTTCCATCCATGCCATCCTATGAATATTGTTGCTTATATTGCTAGGGTTGTCCATGTATAAGCCAGGGCATGACTGTGTTCCATCCACGTTGTGTTCCTTCCCTTACATTGTATGAATTTCTGTGTATATTGCTAGGGCTGCGTATAATCAACATGTACACCGTGATCCCATGACTGCATGAAACCAGCGTATAACATCCACAAACATGAACAACGTATATTATGAGCAGTGTATATCTTATAAGGTATCCAAGACTGTGTTGGATTAGGGCATCATTAAGCTAGGCCAGCGTACTCTTTTTGTGACTCTCCTTCCAAAAACCCAAGACGTGGAGAGGAGATCACATCAAGAATGAGTGTTTAAATGACTTCAAGTTCTTGCCAATCTATACTAAAACGTATAAGTTGAGTAGACATGACGTTTGGGCTTCTTGAGCCTACATAAGTTGTTGGTTGGCTAGATAATAAATCCATAATCAAAATAAATTCATATCTCCATAAATACTTATCGAAATCAGATGATCTTTAGATCAATCCTACACCTCTCGACAAGAAGGATCCAATAAAAATATCAGCTGCCATAAATAAGCTGACCCACATGGAGTTTGGCCCTAGTTTCCAATTTAACAAAAATTGATGTAACTCCCACTCAGTCAAGATATACAAGATAAACATTAAATATTTTTTTGTCTCACCTAAACCCTTACCATTTTGAGCTCTTTTCTTCAGATAGTTATTCCACTTCATCCGAATTGAAACTAGTTGTTCTACACATATTCATAAGACCAATGAGGTATACTTACATTAAATTTGACCAAATATTAAAATTAATTTCTTAAATAAATAATAATTAAAAAAGACTTATGTGCATGAATACCCAAATGAGCTTCTCTTGGTTTCGAGAATAAATTGTTGGAGTAGTTTAATCTTGAAGAAAGGCTCCCTCCACTTGACAAAGAAGCAACAAAGTCCACATGAACTTTGTTGTTGCTCTGTTGGATTGAGGGTGTTGTTCTCCAAGATTATCCAAATACTAATTTATTCCCTACTGAACAGGGCCAACCATGTGAAGGTGGAAGCTCTCATGGCCCATCCCCCCACACATCACTCTGAATTCCCCAGTACCTGATCTATCTACTATATAGGAAATAGTTGAAAGAAAGACATTAAGATACATAAGAAAGCAAATAGAAAACATAAATTCATTTGTAAATCCAAAAAATATTTCATCTCAATAAATTTTATCATAAAAAATATGTTTGCATAATATGAAAAAACGTCATGTACGTAAAGAGACATATAACATTCATTCACTCATTCATTAATCATAGACACAAAATACTTCATCTCAAAAAAAATTATCATCAAAAATATGTTTTCATAATATGGTACATGATGTTTCTAATTATATAACTATTACAATCATTTCTTTTTCTTTTTCTTTATTTTTGATGGCCTGGTCATGTACTCATGATGTTGTCAAGGCTATTGCAAAAGGGGTGGATCATCAACTGTAACAAAAAAGAAATGTTAAATTGATATTTTTATTATTATTCATTAGTAAAAATATCATTAGAGCTCTCTTTACCTCGTGCATTAGTTGACACTGTAATTTAGAAAATGAAACAATTACCACAATATCAAAACATAAAAGTGTAATTTTGTAGATACTTCTCATACATAACGTCGATATTGGTCAAGACAACCAATATTGCCTCCCATCTTCACCAGTAGCGTGTATGGCATCTGCAAGAGTATGTTTGAATTGAATAGATGCCCCAAACTTTACTGGTGAATACGGGAGGAAATATTGGCTCTCTTGATCAATATTGATGCTTTGTTTAAGAAGTATCTGCAAAATTATACTTTTCCATTTTGATATTGTGGTAATTGTTTGCTTTTTAAAATACTTGAAGACCAGTTCTAAGTTTTGTTAATGTCTGTCAATTTTTTTTAAACATGAATCACTAATGGACTATGGAGATGTTACAATGGATGAACATTGTATTTGCGAAGAAGAGGACAACAAAGGAAATATGGAAATTCTAATATGGAAAATATGAAACAAAAGCATTCTAATTTGGAGATTCTAATATAAACAATATGAATACCTGAATGAGCTCCTCTTGGTTTCAAGAATAAATTTTTGGAGTAGTTTAATCTTGGTCGAGCAAACCTCCCTCCACATGACGAAGCAACAACGAATTCAACGTTGACTTTGTTTTTGCTCTGTTGGATTGAGGGTGTTTTTCTCCAAGATTATCCATATCTTGATTTAATCTCTATTGAAAACGTGATGGTGGAATCTTTCATTCCACAACCCCCCATATCACTCTTAATTCCCTAGTACCCAATCTATCTACTATATAGGAAACAGTTGAAAGCAAGACATTAAGACACATAAAATAAAAATAACAAACATTCATTCATTCATAATTCCGCAAAATATTTCATCTCAATAAATTTTATCATAAAAAATATCTTTACATAATATGAAACAATGTCATGTCCATAAATAGAAATATAGCAAGTATTCATTAACATATAACTTTAATTCATTTATTCGTAAATCCAAAAATATTTCATCTTAATTAATTTTAACATAAAACATATAACATTCATTCATTCATTAATCATAAACACAAAAAACTAGGGGTTTAAGGGAATAGATAAGAGGGGTTTGTATAAAATATTTAGGGAAGAGTGTAGTCGATGATGTTTTTATATGCTTAAAATAAGAAATTTAATAACACTTGAAAATTAATAAGTGCACATTTATCCTTCAAGAGATTAGGTCTCATCCAAACGACATGCATGAGCATTGTTTTTGAAATTGAGCATCTGAATTGTTGCACAATTTCAAAAATCCAGAAGCAAATATTGATCCTGATTAAAGATTGAGATTCACTTTCTAAACAGGGTATCTGAATTAAGTTTGAAAGCACATTGTTAAAAGAGTAGACCTAGTCTGAAAACTATAGTCACCACACTTGAATAGGACAAAGTGATCTTGCACATAGATATATAAGATATGAAGTCTAAACAAGACTATATAACCGAAGACCTATGTTCGATGCATAGATCTTAATGATTAATATTGGATAAATATTGGCATATGTGTGTGTGTGTGTATTATGAGCTTGAGACTTCTAATATTGATCAAACTAAGAAAATAGAGAATATGAATAATCTACAAGAGGCCATACCTATGATGGAATGTTTACAAGATATTTTAAATATAGATTGATGACAATAAACTACCTTCATTAAATGTATACTAATTAACCTAGACTTAGTGTACCACTTGAAGCTAGAGAGTTGTGCAAATAGTGGAAGGATACAAGTCTTATAAATTTCTAAAACTTGAATATAACCTTAGAGAAATATTATGACATTCAATGATTATTGGGGTAGAGCATGAGATGAGATGATGCACCATACCATGAAGCATCAATTTTAGTCTCAATATAGACTAGTCAACACTATTGGAATGGTCGCTATATTAATTTCTACTATATTTATTGTAACTAATCTATATATTGGTTGCATTTTCTAATCTATATTAGTCTAAAAAAAATCTAACATATATTAGTTTTCAATTCACAACAACTTGTGATTATGATGAAAATTTAAGTACACATGAGTGTAATTCCCATGATGGTATGTATGAATTGTCCTCCACACATTTCCCATTAGTGATTATAACCTTGAATGGGCTAGCATTGGTCTGTCATCGTCATCTCAAAATGACCCGACAATGAAAATTTACCATGTATGCCATGATCACTTCACACTATCTCATAGATGACCCCTTCTATAGATTATATGCATGAATTTCAAGTAGATCATCCCCTCTACCTAGCCTATGATTGAATCTAAGAACAAGTGAAAAAAGTATGATTTATAAGTAGGGGATCTTATCAACAAAGATCCGTTAATTGTCCTTTATTCACTTGTTGTCACAATCAATAATAGGATAGGTAGAGGGGATGTCCTTCCATAAATTCATGCATATAATCTGTAGAAAGGATCATCCATGAGATAGTGTGAAGTGATGATGACAGACATGGAAAATTTTCATTTGTCGAGTCATTTTGAGATGATGATGACAGACCAATGTTAGCCCAGTCAAGGTTATTATAGTCATTGACAGGAAATTTGGGGACGACAATTCATATGTCCCACCATGAACATTACACATATGTACTTAAACTTTCATCATAATCACAAATTGTTGTGATTAGGCATTAAAGCAGGAGTAGCTAGCACCTAGTTTAGGAGTGGGATAGGTATACAAATTAGTATATGGTTGAACTATCATGGGAACTGATTGTGTAAAGGATTAGTTTAACACTTGAATCTGATTATAGGCTCCTGGTGTTTGTAACGTAGTTAATTGACTTATACCACAAATTTATCAAATATATGGTATTCTACACCCTACTTGTATCAAAAAAAATATGTTTACATAATATGAAACAAAATCATTCTAATTTTTTGTAGCAAAAAAATCACAAATTTTTATTAAGATAGTCTAAAGTTACATGTGCACATTCCATGAGGCATTCAACCTCTTAGTCAAAAGTGCGGTACTCAAAAAAACAGGCTCTAAATAAACAAGTGCAGTCATTTTTTATCATGTTTCTTTCTCATTTTTAATATGAAGTTAGTGAGGATGTCTTGATCTTTTCCCCCTTTAGTTGTTGTGGTATCTGGTGTAATATTTCTTGTTGTTGACCTAGTCCTATGACTATGCTGCTACAAGTGGGGTTGAGCATCAACTGCAATAAGAAACAAAAGTTAAATTCATATTTATATTTATTATTATTAAAAATGTTTTATTAATAAAAAGAGTATTAGAGTATTCTTTACCTGCTTCGGTAGTGGAGGGAAGAAGAATACTTTCAAATGTATTCCATATGTTCCTCCTCTTCTCTGGTCACATCATGTACATGCTCTAATGTAGAAACAAGAAAGTTTATAATTAATACACATGAAATCCCTCCAGTACCAAGTTGAACATGAGTCTTAAGATCATGCACTCCATCGTCAGTAGGCTAATGTGTTGTATGTACGTTTATTGCTTTCTTTTTACAATCAAGAACATTACTTTATGGCCAAAAATAATAACCAATAGATTGTACAAGTAATGATTTATAAATGCTATTCGTTGCTTTTATTTGCTTGATTTTTATTTTCGATGATGGAAGGCTTTGAAGACGCCAAGCTTGTCCTCTGTTCAACCACAACTTGATAGCCATGCTTTAAAGCAAGTTGTAGGTCTTCCTTCGTAGGAGTCTCTTTGAATTGTGTGCCCTACAATTTTGCATTAGAACATGAATTTTTCTTGTTATGTGATATTAAATTAAAATTGTTAACAATTTATAATTTGGATGCAAATTATTTTTTATATACTTACAATTTTTGTGGCCAATTTCGAGTAACAGCCGGGCCAAGATGATGTTGCCCATGTTTGGGTGTTCTAGCCTGTGTGGCTTTGGAACTATCTGGGAGCATATATTTAAAACATTGAAAAACTTAATTAGATTTCACAATGATGATAAAGAATCATAATTACATTATTAAACATGCCTCATACCTTCCTGGTCTAGGTGGAGTCTTTCCTACTTTTCGAAATTCCTTGTCGTGTGCATCTGCCATGAGTTCTCTCTACTCCAACTCTAGAATCAGGAGAGGGTGCTCATGCGACCTATCCCTTTCCAATTGAGACCTATACTGGTCCCGCAAATATTTTAAATGTAGGACTGCCTTTGAGGTAACTCTAAATTTGCTGAAAGTACCACCACTAAACAGGAGAACCATCCTGTTAATAAGTTCCTCTTTTAACTTGGAGCTTTTGGATTTCCAACTTCTACAAATCGCCAACCCAAATATTTCCTAGGTTGTGTCATACAAACGCCTATAAAATACATCATTTCTTGCAAAATGATATTATCATTAGTTTCAAATAATCACAGACTATATGTTAATTTCATTTTGGTTGTATGTAATATTTAAAACACTTCTTAAATACCTGGACGTTTCTCTATGTACACAGGGACATTGTAATAATCTACAAAAAAACATGATTGGTAGTGAGCGTGTGCTAGTAACGTGGGAAGATACAATATATCTGATTTCAAATTGTGTAATGGTATCATGCTCTGCATCCACAACATCAATTTATATCTTGACATGTGTTGTTCAGGGGGTGAAAATCTTGTTGTGGGTGGTTGACTAATTGTACCAATCTCAATGATCAGTGACTCACTCATAGGTGGAGCATCAAAACTGCTACCAACACTGGACCGACCCATAGTTGTAGGATGAGGATCGAAATTCACCAAAAACTCCTATAAAATAAAGAGTTTTTTTTATAAAAGATGAGATAATTAAATAATAAACAAATGATTGGGATAATTAAATGATTTGGTCACCCCATACCAATGAATTTGTTGCAGAAATGTTTTGAGTTCGCCTTTTATCTCATTTGTTTGAGGCTCAATCAAAATTAAAGAATTATGTTTCTTGTCTGCTTTAAATTTAAGCTTTATTATTGCTTTCATTGGATCGACAGACATAAAAATTGCATAATCAAAAACCTCTTCATCATGAGCATCTATGGACTTCTCTAAGGTTGGTTCCTTCCCCTTATCACCTTGTTTATCAAATAAGTGTAATTTGCAATTCATCCACAATTAATCATCATTATACGAATGAGAAAATGACTATTGGAATATGTCTAAATTTATATAGAAACTTCACATGGTAAATGAAAATCATAACCTACAATAGGCATTGCCTACAAGTTGGGTAAAATTGAATACATAACACCCCCATAATAGAAATATTTGTATTTATTCTATTCAAATTATAATGAATGAGCAACTCTTCCCCTACAACTATTGATTTAATGGCACATACGAATACATGCTTTCCTTCGTGTCCCTCGAATATGCAATGGGGTTTCTTATTTGTGGTGATGGGCCCTGTATAATTTATAAACCCTGCAATATTCCCTACTGCTTTTGGCCTTCCATCAATATACATAGTTGTGCCTTGATTTCCATCATTTTATTTTAGTTTTATATAATTTGCAGCCACTGCATATCTTCACATACTTTTGGTATATCGGTATTGGTCATACCCAATCATTATAGTTGTAACAGGGCTCAACATACTCCATCAATTTAGTTAATCCTTTGTAACATACCTTTATTCCATCCCTAGAAAATAGCCCCAAACCATGTAATGACGATGGGGAAATGTTATATATCCTTTCATTGATAGAAAAATCAGTGGTTATTTCAGGAAGATCATTGGGTTCCCATTTTTTCACTAGATATTTGTACCTTAGTGGAACCTCAATGCCATCTATGATCTCATTATCATAAGAACATGACCCCCCTTTAGCGAGAAAAAATTCCATGATTCTATGGAATTTTCTTCTAATATTTTCCCCTCTTGTTGATATTTGCTTGCTAGATGATGTGGTAGATCTTTGGTCAATTTCTTCTATGCTACCTAAAATTTCATCGCTCGACAAAGATAGATTTGACAAATACCTGTTTAGTTGAATGTCTTATAGCACTCCATCAAATGAGATAAACTATTAGTGAGTGTCAATAGGGATGTTGAGAAACGTCTTGATGAAACCACAAGAATATTATAATAGTACAAGTGAGTTAGAAGAACATTCATTGCGTTTAACCATATGGAACTCCTCCTTCTAGCTGCATCACAATAAAAAAAAATTAGGATGAGTCACAATAGCCATATCATTGACTAGATCAATAATGAGATGTCAACTATCCACAAATGGAACTACTCTAAGTGAATTATCCTCATTCATGTCCTTGGGACGAACTTCTCCATTACACATACCCACCCCATGATGTCAAGTAATGGAAAATCAAGAAGAATCCACCATTAAGTGGACCACTACATGGCATCTAGAACAATAAATGATACATCCATATAGTTAAGAATATGAGTATAGGAAATATCACCACTAACATTTTGGATTGATTCATATAAACCCTACCTAGCATTGATATTAGCTAGAAGTTGGGCCAATAACCTCAAGTTATTCTCTACATACCCATCATCACCTGTAATATAGGGTCTAATTGCACATCCTATGGCTTTAATACCTACATTATTCCAAAGTTCAAACAGGATATTGGGCAATTTTACTGAAATCAAAACATTATATCATTTATACGTATCCACACATAAAAAAAGGGTGTCGTAGTATAAGCCCAAGAAAACAATGATTCATTAACCATGTTTGGGCCAATATATTCCATGCTCCCTCCTCATACCAAAGATAACACCATTCCATCCTCTCAACGTCAAATGACTAATGACACTATACATGAGAAAAGGAAAACCAAATTATTGCACACACAAAGAAAAATGACCTATATTAACACATCAATTGAAGAACTTACTAACTAATGTTTTGTTGAGAAATTCCTCAACTTGATAAAGATAAATTTCCTTTCCTACTGTTATCGCTCAGGTTGTCCCTTGGCTCCTTAAGGGATACGGTCGAGGTAACACCAAACCAATCTTTGGACTGCGGATCCTAGCCTACCTGCAATCAGAGAGGGCTCTATCTTCGTAATTTAGCTTTGTTTAGGGTGATCTTGGGCTAGTTGTTGAGTATAAGGGGTTTTGTTCATGTTTTGGTGGGAAGGAGGATGGTTTCAAGTAGAGAGGCAATGCATAGTGTGATAAGTTTCAAACCATTGGGCATGGAGTCAGGGGATTAGGACTGCTGGTGTGTTTTCTTGGCCACAAGAGGGATATGTAGCAGATAGCTGCTCATGAAACAATTATTCAGGCTAAAAAAGGATGAAGTGGATGTCAGAGATGTAAGGCAAGTAAGAAATCTTTTATCTGGCTGACAGAGGTAAGGTGAATGAATTCTATCTAGGAATAGTCAAGATTTCCTAAATAACAATCATACATGGATGACATAGAACAAATATGAGCCATGAGGTATTCATATTAATGCCTTAGTCAGAAGAAAACATATAGAACATTGCAGAAAATGAGTATAAAGTGTTGTAAGGCAAATTGTAGACTAGTCTTTCTTTCTGCAATCGAGATAGTGACAATGATACCAACATATACAAACTGACATAACGAAGGCAAGAGATACTTATTGGGCCATATGACAGCATAAGAATTCCATGATCACCCTTCAGGCATTATAAAGAAGCATAATCGACAGTCGATCATCCAAGCTCTTGAGTAATCTCTGATTTTTTTAAAAAAACTCTCAATAATACAACGCAGGTATGGAGTGTAGCAAACCAACCAACCGGATTGAAAGTTTTAAGAAATGAGAGGCAAAGAATCTCTCATTCAGCATAACAGAAGGAAGATGAAAGAGCTCTGTCTAGGAACAGTAAAAAAATCCCTAGATAACTGCCAGAACATGGGTGAATTCGAGGAGATATGAGCCAAAGGGAATTCATATTCATTACCAGTTCAGATGAAAACATAAAGAAATAGCAGACCTTGAGCATAGAGTGTGGCTGAGCAAATTCTAAGCTAATCTTTCTATCTGCTATTTAGATGGTGATACATGTATATTATGAGAATAAATCATTGAAAACAGAGGTGAGAGGCACTTATTGAATCATGTTGCAGCACTAGAATTCCATAATTCACCCTTCAAACATTAAAACACAACACGCAGTCCATTTTCCAAACTTCAGCAGTCTTTGATTAAGGAAAACATATCAGATGTACAAAACAAGTCTCTCTTGGAGTGTATCAACCAATTATTTCTTTTTTTCCACCTCTTAAGACTGTCTATAGGGTGGTTTATATAGGGAAATATTTACAGACTTCCCTTGAACAGGTGTCAAAGGGAAAAATATCAAAAAATATCACTAAGACAGATCTAGAAAAGATCTGTGTAGTAATTGTCTTGTATTCAAAGTTGTGCTAGGAGTAAATGTAATGAAATATCTAAAAGAGCTGCGCTGGGGTAGCTGGCAACTGAAGTTATGCAATTGAGGGCTGCGCATGAGAGAGCAGCCTCAGAATGGTTGAACAGTGGTCCTGGAGCTGTGTGCTGGCCTCATGACCATAACTCTGTGATAACTACGCATTGAATCCTTTTGTTCGCATCGTTTAGGCGGTTCCGTTGCTGCCGAGTGGCATTGGAGCGCATTAATTCTGCTTTAGTGAGCTTTAAATGGGCTTTTATTGTTTATTTGACTTGTTGGGGCTATTTGATGTTCACCTGCTTTGAAATACAAATATCTTCCACTGATATTTTCGACCGTCACTCTCTGCTGCTTCACTGATATGCCTTGGCACGCATCTGGGCTCTTTCTTGACCTCCGCATGCCTTTGAACTGTTCAATCATTCATTTATGGCTGCTGCTCGGCCTTCTGCCGCCTTTGGAGTCGTTATCGGCCCCTTTGATGATTTTGCTGATCACAGTGTCTGCTGTATGATGCGCCTCTGCACATCTGCGATGGGTTCCTCTAAGGGATTTTGATTAGGCCTGTTGTGCTATTTTCTTCTGCTCTCGTTGGACTCCAGTAAAGTTGCAGATGGGGCCAGAAGGGGTTGGGATTCAGTACTGAAACTGCCCACCGATCATATTGATGGTGATAGTGATACGGTCGGTACTCAGTGGGCTATTCTGTTGGCTGGTTTTTATAGAGAAATGGTAATATATATTGCAGAGGTAGTTGGTGTCACTGTCCTTATCCTGGTCAACATGAATTCCATTTATCAATAACATAATCCCCACGCACAATCGCATTGGGCATAGCTGAACGCATAGTACTCAATATGTCCTCAAACTCATGCACTAGTTTTGAGTCTTGTCAAGAGGATAGCTCTAGTTTTGAGGGATCGAAGAGATAACCTCTCAATAGCCTGTATTTGAAATTCCAATCTCAAAACGTTCTTTGCTAACCAACGTTTCTTCCATGCATACCACGTGCAAACAGAATGTTCCAGGAATAGCAGCCACAAGCTGTGATTTGGTGAACTCTACTTCACCAGTTTTTAAAATGTGGAAGATGGTGTTTATTGGTGACTTATTCCAGTTCTTTGGCAGAAAACGTTCAATGGCAGATAACCATGTGGCTGATAATGCAATTATCCCAAGAACAAAGTAATTCGTGAGAATGGCGTTGACCAAGTCTTTTAATACGAATTTGAACAACAAAAAATAGTGAAACAAGCACACCACTTCCGATCAGAGGAAAGCGCATCGCATGCTTCTTTGATTGGCATGATCCAAAGTCTGGATCAGCATCCTAATGATGCCATGGCTCCACTGATCAAAAAATATTTATAAGAGAATCATATCCACGCCATAAGAAACTTGTGAAAACTTCCATAAGCACGCATACAAGGGAGCAAAGAGAAAAATTCTTTGAACTTTTTTGCCTTCGAGCGATGCAAGAAACATATTACACGTGTTGCTGCTCCAGACACAAGAAATATGCGAGCTAAAGTGTTTTTTATGGAGGAGTTGACCTCAAGCTGCACAAAGACCATCTCCCGGCAAACATTTAGGCTGTAATTCTTAATGGACTATAGCTCTAAATCATTCTTGAACACTAGAAAAATGACAGAAAAATTGAAATCCAAACTCCCCTATTACAGGGCTAGATCATACCCCAAACTTTTAAGCGAGGCCATATACTCGTTTCACCGATTCTAGAGTATTGGATAGAAGCATTGCAATGGTCATTGGACCAACCCCACCAGGCACAAGAGTAATTGTGCAGACTATTCTTGAAGCCTCTTCATAGCAAACATCACCAATTAATTGGTAACCTCTTTTAGTATTGGGATCCTTGACTAGATTTATGCCAACATCAATTGCCACAGCACCAACCTTCAACCAGTCATCACGAACCAAGTTTGCCACACCTGCAGCAGAAATGACAATATCTGCTTTCCGAGTAATATCTTCAGCATTTTTTGGTGTAAGAATGCACAATAGTAACAGTTGCATTGTGACTCTGCAAAAGCATAGCAGCAGGTGCTCCAACAATATTGCTACGGCCTAACACTACAGCCTTTTTTTCCAACCATATCTATACCAAATCGAATTATCAACTCTATGCATCCTTTTGGTGTACAAGGGACAAATAAAGGTTCTCTCCCTTGCAGGATTTGCAATCTGCACTAATACCACTTTGCCGCTCCACTCAGGATGTTGCTTAAGCAACTGTTCCAATGCTAGCAGCTTCAAACTGATACCCTTGAATATATCTATGTCATCAATACCCAACAACATTTTCTTCCCCTTGAATTGTTTCTTCAGCTCCCCAATGTAGCCTCTCTTTGGTTTATAATCAAGACCAAGCATCCTACCTGTTAAATCACTTCCTTAGAAATGTGGCAAGCACCATGAGATGGTAGTCATGTACCCAAACGTAGTCATCATCAAGGTTGATTACTTCTATGACCTTGTCTGCAAAGATATTGTTAGCAGACACATAATCCTGCCAAAGGGATCGATCAAAGCGGCCTCCATGATCTGGAGCAAGGGGCAATGAGGGTTCTTGCTAAGTTTCAGGAAAACTTAGCAATTCCCAAGCACAGTTATGGTTATATTTCAACTAATGGAGGGGATATGTATTTAGGGGGATCTTGTATATTTTTTAGTATGGGGAGGGAAGAATAACTTGGATTTACATAATAAGTTAGAAGTTAATATGAAATTTGATCAAAAAGCGCTAAGGATAGAAATCTTAGGCTTTAAAGGGGAAATAGGACTTTTAGCAGAAGTGTGAACATTCCTTGAGTAAAGCAGATCTTTACCAAGGCAATTGATATGAAAATGATGAGACTAAGAGATATCAAGCAGATCTTGACCTCTTTTAGGGGAAGTTAGTGAGTGTTTGAGGAAAGAGGAAGAAGGGGAATTTAGACATGCCTCGCTTGAGCTCCTCCAAATGGAAATTCCCTTATGCTTGAGATGTGAATGGATATGACACTTGAAAACATGAAATGAAATGGATCACAAGCCATGATTCTGCCACCACAACGCTACCTACCCGGCCTACTCACCTAGCATTTTTTCTTCTTTTGGTTTGGGTGCACTTGAACTAGCATACCCAGCCTTTCAACCTTTCTTTAAGCTATCCTCCTATCTAAATCGATCCTTGTCTCTTCCAGGGCTCAGATTAAGCTGATGAGCGTCCTTGTTTCTCTACCTATTTACCAATCCACCAAGATTAAGCTTGTTTGGACAGATATTCATCTCTATATTCTAAAACAAGCAATTGAAACCTAGGGAAGCCAAGACTAAACTATTTGGCCTTGTATTAACTGAACAACTCTTCAAAATTGGAATAACTTATCAAAATGGAAACTCTGTGGAAATATGGAACCTTTGTAGTAATAAAAAGATGACATATTTTGCATGCAAACAGTTAATCATGAAATATGAACACCTATTGCAATAGGATGCTAACAGTGGCTCCACTTGGGGATGGCTTTTCCTTGTGAAATGCCAAGAACAACAGGTCAGACTACCTTGATCTTCTATTGTCGCTGTAGACTGAAACACTTCTCAGTTGGCCACTAAATGACTTGGTTCCTTAAGGCCTAGACACAACACTCTCATGAACTAAATTGTTGCGAATATATAGCACTATCGGCTTTCTTCTGCGTGCTTATTACTACATGCACCTCTACCTGAGTACTGCCTGAGAATAGCTTCAAAACATGTAACAAAACTGGAGTTTTTTCCCTATTCTGTTTTGAAAAAAGTTGTTGATGTAAAAACTGAAAATACTTCTTTCTTTGGATATTAGTGACTAAAAACTGTAAGTTGTAAACAGTTTCTTTTTAAAGGAACCAGACAGTCGCATGAAATATCAAACTGAAATGGGTTGAGGAACACAACAGGATTGTCCAGCACCATCATATTTCTGAGAGGTGAAATCCAATTCTTTGGTATCATTATCATGTCCTATAACATCATCTTGACCAATGAATTTCTTTTGATTTTCTTGTAAATGAGACTTTAAATTTGTACCCAGAAATTCATGAGCATTCCCTTTTGTCTGACTAATACACTCTAAGGGAAATTTTAAACCATCATTTTTTCTCTCACGTTGCTTTGATTCCTCAGTTTTGTGTGAAGTGACAATGAATTTTGTAGCACTATTAGCATGGATTATCCTATCATCTTGGCTGTCAATTCTACCTTGATCCCCATGCATATCAGACCTAATATCTTCTTCTATATCATTTCCCACCCTCTCTTCTGAAATATTAGATGGTTCTAAAGATACTTCAGAAACCAACTTACAGGTATCTATGCACATTTCAGAAATCTTTGTCTCTCCTATTGAATCTTTTGGAACCAATAAAAATTCACCTTTTGCATGCTCTTCTGTCCTTGAAACATCCTCATTGCCATTATCCACACAAACACACATAGATTTACCATCGTCTTGTGTTTCCATGCTTGTGTCATCAACTTCATCAGAAACGGAAGCAGCTTCAGCAGCATGTGCAGACATTGCCTCTAGAGTATGATGAATTATTTTTTAGGGTGGTAATGTAGCTTCATCATCTACCAAACTTCTCCTCAGACGATACTTATCAGCTTTTCGTGGAAAACAAGTATCTTTTCCACCCAATACAATAGAATCTGTGCAATGTGAAGATGCCCTTTCTAGATGAATAATCTCTGACGCTGTTAAAATACTAGATTTTCAGCTAGCATCATCTGATGGCAATGCATCCTATGGGGTATGCTTACCTGAAGTGCCCTCCACTGTCTTTGGCATGTTATCTTCGTTGAGATCTTCCTGTGTTTTACTAGACTCCTTTCTCAAACTATCTCTCACCCTTTTTACCAAAGGCAGACGTTCATCAGTGTCAACTCTATGTTCAACCACCCTAGTTTTGGACTCCAACTCGTGTGATTTTGTTACACAACCACTTACTTCAATCTCTGTCGTAGTGACTCTTCCATTTCTACAATATTTTACATAATGATCATTATTTGTCGGCCTTTGCTTGATAGTGGAGCTTGATAGCATTGAGAGAATGCTAATGCAGATAGAGATGACGTCATAGCTGGGGACCATGAATCATACAAAATATCTAGACAGATATGGCCGTTTGTTGTAGATGTGAGGACGCACAGGAGCAGGGGGGACAAAAATAACCTGAGGGGCTATAACAAGCTTGATGTATGGGGCTGAAGATCCATCAATTGCAGGGCTGGTTCTTGATAGTCCTTTTGCAAACTCAGTTGAAATGATGATGGAGTTGGTTGATGCGTACAAGATTTGCCTCCCAAAATTCACCGTTAAAGTTTGCAGTTCAATATATGCGAAAGGTGATCCAGAAGACAACGCATTTTAATATCATGGATCTTGATGTCATTTTAAGATAGCGACAAAGTCTTTCACTCTGGCGTCATTTAGACATGGCAAAGGGGACCTTTTTATTCAGCCTCATCATTCAGATCTCATTATTAATTCTTATGCTGGTGACAGACACGTTATCACGTTTGAGGGTGACCATAGCTCTCCACGAACACCATTTTGTTATGATTCAATAAGAGTTTTCTTTCATAATATCTTGCATCCTCCAGATGATTTAATTGAACAACGTGCTTCTGAATGTTTTTATAACTGCATCGATGAATTAGGAAAT